>JACSOB010000286.1:0-25574 GCA_019677175.1 Bombus sylvicola | reverse complement strand
TCGCAAATCGCGATGATTTCGTCGATTTTGACGAAAATTGACCGTCATTTCCATCCCGTTTGAGATATTTCGACGTTTAAGCGCTCTTTTCACTGCACCTTACGCGCCAAATGTAATGCACACACGTTTCAGCGTCGAAACAAGCCCAACGGCTCGCAAATCGCGATGATTTCGTCGATTTTGACGAAAAATTGACCGTCATTTCCATCCCGTTTGAGATATTTCGACGTTTAAGCGCTCTTTTCACTGCACTTTACGCGCCAAATGTAATGCACACACGTTTCAGCGTCGAAACAAGCCCAACGGCTCGCAAATCGCGATGATTTCGTCGATTTTGACGAAAATTGACCGTCATTTCCATCCCGTTTGAGATATTTCGACGTTTAAGCGCTCTTTTCACTGCACTTTACGCGCCAAATGTAATGCACACACGTTTCAGCGTCGAAACAAGCTCCAACGGCTCGCAAATCGCGATGATTTCGTCGATTTTGACGAAAATTGACCGTCATTTCCATCCCGTTTGAGATATTTCGACGTTTAAGCGCTCTTTTCACTGCACTTTACGCGCCAAATGTAATGCACACACACGTTTCAGCGTCGAAACAAGCCCAACGGCTCGCAAATAGCGATGATTTCGTCGATTTTGACGAAAATTGACCGTCATTTCCATCCCGTTTGAGATATTTCGACGTTTAAGCGCTCTTTTCACTGCACTTTACGCGCCAAATGTAATGCACACACGTTTCAGCGTCGAAACAAGCCCACGGCGGCTCGCAAATCGCGATGATTTCGTCGATTTTGACGAAAATTGACCGTCATTTCCATCCCGTTTGAGATATTTCGACGTTTAAGCGCTCTTTTCACTGCACTTTACGCGCCAAATGTAATGCACACACGTTTCAGCGTCGAAACAAGCCCAACGGCTCGCAAATCGCGATGATTTCGTCGATTTTGACGAAAATTGACCGTCATTTCCATCCCGTTTGAGATATTTCGACGTTTAAGCGCTCTTTTCACTGCACTTTACGCGCCAAATGTAATGCACACAACGTTTCAGCGTCGAAACAAGCCCAACGGCTCGCAAATCGCGATGATTTCGTCGATTTTGACGAAAATTGACCGTCATTTCCATCCCGTTTGAGATATTTCGACGTTTAAGCGCTCTTTTCACTGCACTTTACGCGCCAAATGTAATGCACACACGTTTCAGCGTCGAAACAAGCCCAACGGCTCGCAAATCGCGATGATTTCGTCGATTTTGACGAAAATTGACCGTCATTTCCATCCCGTTTGAGATATTTCGACGTTTAAGCGCTCTTTTCACTGCACTTTACGCGCCAAATGTAATGCACACACGTTTCAGCGTCGAAACAAGCCCAACGGCTCGCAAATCGCGATGATTTCGTCGATTTTGACGAAAATTGACCGTCATTTCCATCCCGTTTGAGATATTTCGACGTTTAAGCGCTCTTTTCACTGCACTTTACGCGCCAAATGTAATGCACACACGTTTCAGCGTCGAAACAAGCCCAACGGCTCGCAAATCGCGATGATTTCGTCGATTTTGACGAAAATTGACCGTCATTTCCATCCCGTTTGAGATATTTCGACGTTTAAGCGCTCTTTTCACTGCACTTTACGCGCCAAATGTAATGCATTTTAAACATTTTTATTTCACGTTTAAGCGCTCTTTTCACTGCATTTGACGCGCCAAATGTAATGCACACACGTTTCAGCGTCGAAACAAGCCCAACGGCTCGCAAATCGCGATGATTTCGTCGATTTTGACGAAAATTGACCGTCATTTCCATCCCGTTTGAGATATTTCGACGTTTAAGCGCTCTTTTCACTGCACTTTACGCGCCAAATGTAATGCACACACGTTTCAGCGTCGAAACAAGCCCAACGGCTCGCAAATCGCGATGATTTCGTCGATTTTGACGAAAATTGACCGTCATTTCCATCCCGTTTGAGATATTTCGACGTTTAAGCGCTCTTTTCACTGCACTTTACGCGCCAAATGTAATGCACACACGTTTCAGCGTCGAAACAAGCCCAACGGCTCGCAAATCGCGATGATTTCGTCGATTTTGACGAAAATTGACCGTCATTTCCATCCCGTTTGAGATATTTCGACGTTTAAGCGCTTTTTCACTGCACTTTACGCGCCAAATGTAATGCACACACGTTTCAGCGTCGAAACAAGCCCAACGGCTCGCAAATCGCGATGATTTCGTCGATTTTGACGAAAATTGACCGTCATTTCCATCCCGTTTGAGATATTTCGACGTTTAAGCGCTCTTTTCACTGCACTTTACGCGCCAAATGTAATGCACACACGTTTCAGCGTCGAAACAAGCCCAACGGCTCGCAAATCGCGATGATTTCGTCGATTTTGACGAAAATTGACCGTCATTTCCATCCCGTTTGAGATATTTCGACGTTTAAGCGCTCTTTTCACTGCACTTTACGCGCCAAATGTAATGCACACACGTTTCAGCGTCGAAACAAGCCCAACGGCTCGCAAATCGCGATGATTTCGTCGATTTTGACGAAAAATTGACCGTCATTTCCATCCCGTTTGAGATATTTCGACGTTTAAGCGCTCTTTTCACTGCACTTTACGCGCCAAATGTAATGCACACACGTTTCAGCGTCGAAACAAGCCCAACGGCTCGCAAATCGCGATGATTTCGTCGATTTTGACGAAAATTGACCGTCATTTCCATCCCGTTTGAGATATTTCGACGTTTAAGCGCTCTTTTTCACTGCACTTTACGCGCCAAATGTAATGCACACACGTTTCAGCGTCGAAACAAGCCCAACGGCTCGCAAATCGCGATGATTTCGTCGATTTTGACGAAAAATTGACCGTCATTTCCATCCCGTTTGAGATATTTCGACGTTTAAGCGCTCTTTTCACTGCACTTTACGCGCCAAATGTAATGCACACACGTTTCAGCGTCGAAACAAGCCCAACGGCTCGCAAATCGCGATGATTTCGTCGATTTTGACGAAAATTGACCGTCATTTCCATCCCGTTTGAGATATTTCGACGTTTAAGCGCTCTTTTCACTGCACTTTACGCGCCAAATGTAATGCACACACGTTTCAGCGTCGAAACAAGCCCAACGGCTCGCAAATCGCGATGATTTCGTCGATTTTGACGAAAATTGACCGTCATTTCCATCCCGTTTGAGATATTTCGACGTTTAAGCGCTCTTTTCACTGCACTTTACGCGCCAAATGTAATGCACACACACGTTTCAGCGTCGAAACAAGCCCAACGGCTCGCAAATCGCGATGATTTCGTCGATTTTGACGAAAATTGACCGTCATTTCCATCCCGTTTGAGATATTTCGACGTTTAAGCGCTCTTTTCACTGCACTTACGCGCCAAAAGTAATGCACGACACCGTTTCAGCGTTGAAACAAGCCCAACGGCTCGCAAATCGCGATGATTTCGTCGATTTTGACGAAAATTGACCGTCATTTCCATCCCGTTTGAGATATTTCGACGTTTAAGCGCTCTTTTCACTGCACTTTACGCGCCAAATGTAATGCACACACGTTTCAGCGTCGAAACAAGCCCAACGGCTCGCAAATCGCGATGATTTCGTCGATTTTGACGAAAATTGACCGTCATTTCCATCCCGTTTGAGATATTTCGACGTTTAAGCGCTCTTTTCACTGCACTTTACGCGCCAAATGTAATGCACACACGTTTCAGCGTCGAAACAAGCCCAACGGCTCGCAAATCGCGATGATTTCGTCGATTTTGACGAAAATTGACCGTCATTTCCATCCCGTTTGAGATATTTCGACGTTTAAGCGCTCTTTTCACTGCACTTTACGCGCCAAATGTAATGCACACACGTTTCAGCGTCGAAACAAGCCCAACGGCTCGCAAATCGCGATGATTTCGTCGATTTTGACGAAAATTGACCGTCATTTCCATCCCGTTTGAGATATTTCGACGTTTAAGCGCTCCTTTTCACTGCACTCTTACGTGCCAAATGTAATGCACACACGTTTCAGCGTCGAAACAAGCCCAACGGCTCGTAAATCGCGATGATTTCGTCGATTTTACGAAAATTGACCGTCATTTCCATCCTGTTTGAGTATTTCGACGTTTAAGCGCTCTTTTCACTGCACTTTACGCGCCAAATGTAATGTACACACGTTTCAGCGTCGAAACAAGCTCCAACGGCTCGCAAATCGTGATGATTTCGTCGATTTTGACGAAAATTGACCGTCATTTCCATCCCGTTTGAGATATTTCGACGTTTAAGCGCTCTTTCACTGCACCTTACGCGCCAAATGTAATGCACACACGTTTCCAGCGTTGAATCAAGCCCAACGGCTCGCAAATCGCGATGATTTCTGTCGATTTTGACGAAAATTGACCGTCATTTCCATCCCGTTTGAGATATTTCGACGTTTAAGCGCTCTTTTCACTGCACTACGCGCCAAATGTAATGCAACAGTTTCAGCGTCAAACAAGCCCAACGGCTCGCAATCGCGATGATTTCGTCGATTTTGACGAAAATTGACCGTCATTTCCATCCCGTTTAGATATTCGACGTTTAAGCGCTCTTTCACTGCACCTTACGGCCAAATGTAATGCACACACGTTTCAGCGGTGAAATATGCCCAACGGCTCGCAAATCGCGATGATTTCGTCGGATTTTGACGAAAATTGACCGTCATTTCCATCCGGCTTGAGATATTCGACGTGTTTAAGGCTCTTTTCACCGTAATTTACGTGCCAAATGTAATGCACACATCACGTTTGCAGCGTCGAAACAAGCTCCAACGGCTCGACGTTGTTCTCTTTTTACGAATTGACAGTCATTTCCATCCTGTTGCGATTTCTACGTTTTTCGACGTTTAAGCCTCTTTCACTCCTTTACCCCAAATGCTTCAATGCGCACACGTTTCAGCACTCAAACAAGCCCAACCACCAAATCACGATGATTTCTCATTTAGACGAAAAGTGACAACCGTCATTTCCATCCCGTTTGGGAATATTTCGACGTTTAAGCGCCTCTCTTCACTGCACTTTACGCCGCCAAATGTAATGCTACCACACGTTTCAGCTCAGCAAGCCAACCTCCAAATCGCGATGATTTCTCACACAAAATTGACCTCATTTCCATCCCGTTTATTTTCGACGTTTAAGCGCTCTTTTCACTGCTACGCGCGCAAATGCTGAAATGCGCACCACGTTTCAGCGTCGAAACAAGCCCAACGGCTCCAAATCGCGATGATTTCTCTTTTGAAATCACCTCATTTCCATGCGTTTGAGATATTTCGACGTTAAAGCGCTCTCTCTTCACTGCTTTACGCCCAAATGTAATGCACACACGTTTCAGCGTCAAACAAAGGCCGGCTCCAAATCCATGATTTCTCATTTTGACAAAATTGACCTCATTTCCATCCGTTTGAGATATTTCGTTTAACCTCTCTTCACTGCACTTTACCCCAAATGTAATGCACACGTTTCAGCGTCAAACAAGCCCAGCGGCTCCCATAATCCATGATTTCCTCCATTTTGACGAGTCACCTCATTTTCCATCCCGTTTCAGATATTTCGACGTTTAAGCGCTCTTTTCGCTACCTTTACGCCCAAAATGTAATACCACACGTTTCGGCGTCAAACAAGTACGGCTCCAAATCGCGATGATTTCTCTTTGACAAAATTGACCTCATTTCCATCCCGTTTGAGATATTTCGACGTTTAAGCATCTTTCACTGCACTTTACGCGCCAAAATGTAATGCACCACACACACGTTTCAGCAGCGTCAAACAAGCCCAACGCTCCAAATCACGCTGATTTCTCCATTTACAAAATTGACCTCATTTCCACCCGTTTACGTTTCATGTTTAAGCGCTCTTTTCACTGCCCACTTTACCCAAATGTAATGCGCACCGTTTCAGCGTCAGACAAGCCCAATGGCTCCAAATCACGATGATTTCTCATTTTGACAAATTGACCTCATTTCCATCCACGTTGAGATGTTGGCCTACGACGTTTAAGCGCTCTTTTCACTGCACTTTACGATCCCAATACACACACGATTTCAGCGTCAAACAAGCCCAACCACGCAAATCTCGATGATTTCTCATTTAGAAGTGACCATCACATCCCGTTTGGCATATTTCGACGTTTAAGCGCTCTCTTCACTGCACTTTACGCGCCAAATGCTGAAATACTACCACGTTTTCAGCGTCAGAAGCTCTATAAACTAACGCTCCAAATCCGATGATTTCTCGTTACGAAGAGCGAAAATTGACCTCATTTCCATCCCGTTTGAGATATTTCGACACGTTTAAGCTTCACTGCGCTGCAACCGTCCCAAATGCACCACACGTTTTGGCGTCGAAACAACCCAACGCTCCAAATCGCGATGATTTCTCTTGACAAAATTGACCTCATTTCCATCCGTTTGAGATATTTCGACGTTGGCCTCTCTCTTCACTGCACTTTACGCGCCAAATGCGCCAATACACACACGTTTCAGCGTCAAACCATTAACGCTCACGCAAATCGCGATGATTTCTCATTTGACAAAATTGACCTCACCACCGCCCACGTTTGAGATATTTCGACACCCCTCTTTTCACTGCACTTTACGCCCAAATGTAATGCACACACGTTTCGAAAACGACGAAACAAGTACAGCTCGCAAATCCCCTTAGTGATTTCACTCATTTTGAGCAAAATTGACCAAATCATCTCCATCCGTTTGAGATATTTCGACGTTTAACCCGCTCTTTTTCACAGCCTTTACCAAATGCCAATGCACACACGTTTCAGCCAAACCCCCAACACTCGCAAATCCATGATTTCTCATTTTGACAAAATTGACCTCATTTCCATCCGTTTGAAATATTTCGACGTTTCAGCCTCTTTACACTGCGCTTTACGCCCAAATGCCATTGCACACACGTTTCAGCGTCGAAACAAATGTAGCATCGCAAATCGCATGATTTCTCGTACTGACAGAATTGACCTCATTTCCATCCCGTTTTGAGATATTTTGACGTTTAAGCGCTCTTTGCACTGCACTTTACACGCGCCAAATGCTTAATGCACACACGTTTCAGTGTCAGACAAGCCCAACGGCTCCAAATACGGATGATTTCTCATTTTACAAAGTCACCATCATTTCCATCCCGTTTAAATATTTTCGACGTTTAAACGCTCTCTTCACTGCACTTTACCCCAAATGTGAAACCACACACGTTTCAGCGTCAAGCAAGCCCAACCTTCAATCCATGATTTCTCATTTTGACAAAAGTACTCATTTTCCATCCCGTTTTGAGATATTTCGACGTTTAAGCACTCTTTTCACTGCACTTTACGCCCAAATGTAATTCACACACTTTCAGCTCAAACAAACCCAACATCTAAATCATTATTTCTCATTTTGACAAAATTGACCTATTTCCATCCCGTTTGGATATTTCGACGTTTAAGCGCTCTTTCACCCTACGAAATGTAATGCCACACACACGCTTCAGCGTCAAACAAACCCAACGCTCCAAATCCATGATTTCTCATTTTGACGAAGTCACTATTTCCATCCCGTTTGCAAGATATTTCGACGTTTAAGCCTCTTTTCCTGCATTTACGCGCCAAATGTAATGCACACACGTTTCAGCTTCGAAACAAGCCCAACGCTCCGCAAATCGCATGATTTCTCATTTGACAAAATTGACCTCATTTTCCATCCCGTTTGAGATGTTACGACGTTTAAGCGCTCTTTTTCACACTCTTTACCCCAGTATACAAACCACGTTTCAGCGTCAAACAAACCCAACGCTCCAAATCACGATGATTTCAACCGATTTTGACCCCGAAAGATCACCTCATTTCCATCCCGTTTGGGACCCTTCAACGTTTAACCCTCTTTTCACTGCGCTACGCCCCAATGCGAAATAGAACACACGTTTCAGCGTCAAACAAGCACAACGACTCCAAATCCGCATGATTTCATTTTCTCATTTTGACAAAATTGACCTCATTTCCATCCCGTTTGAAATGTTTCGACGTTTAAGCGCTCTTTTCACTGCACTTTACGCGCCAAATGTAATGCACGCACGTTTCAGCTTCGAAACAAGTAGCCCAACGGCTCCAAATCGCATGATTTCTCATTTTACGAAATTGACCTCATTTCCATCCCGTTTGAGATATTTCGACGTTTAAGCGCTCTTTTTCACTGCACTTTACGCGCCAAATGTAATGCAAACACGTTTCAGCGTCAAACAAGCCCAAACGGCTCCAAATCACGATGATTTCTGCGTCATTTTTGACAAAATTGACCGTAATTTCCATCCCGTTTGAGATATTTCGACGTTTCAGCGCTCTTTCACTGCACTTTACGCGCCAAATGTAAATGCACGTTTCAGCGTCCAAACAAGCCAAACGCTCACCAAATCACCCGATGATTTCTCATTTTTGAAGAAAAGTCACCAAATCATTTCCATCGCGTTTGAGATATTTCGACGTTTAAGCGCTCTTTTCACTGCACTTTACGCGCCAAATGTAATGAAGCACGTTCAGCGTCAAACAAGCCCAACGCTCCAAATCACATGATTTCTCATTTTGACAAAGATGACCTCATTTCCTCCCGTTTGAGATATTTCGACGTTTAAACCTCTTTTTATGCATTTTGCAAATGTAATGCACACACGTTTCAACTTCGAAACAAGCCCCAACGCTCCAAATCACGATGATTTCTCATTTTGACAAAATTGACCTCATTCCATCCCGTTTGAGATATTTCGACGTTTAAGCGCTCTTTTCACTGCGCACCCCAAATGTAATGCAAACACGTTTCAGCGTCGAAACAAGTAACTCTCCAAATCCATGATTTCTCTTTTGACAAATTGACCTCATTTCCATCCCGTTTGAGATATTTCAACGTTTAAGAGCTCTTTTCACTCCTTTACGCCCAATGGAATGAACACCACGTTTCAGCGTCAGAACAAACGCAACGACTCGCAAATCGCGATGGGTTTCTCATTTTGACGAAATTGACCTCATTTCCATCCGTTTGAGATATTTCGACGTTTAAGCGCTTTTGCACTCACTGCACTTTACGCGCCAAATGTAATCACACATTTCACTCACAACAAGCCCCAACGCTCGTAAAATCACATGATTTCTCTTTTGACAAAGTTATTTTCCATCCCGTTTGAATATTTCACGTTTAAGCCTCTTTTCACTGCACTTTACGCCCAAATGTAATGCAAACAGTTTCCAGCGTCAAACCAGCCCAACCTCCAAATCCGATTTTCATTTAGACAAATTACCTATGTTTCCATCCCGTTTGAGATATTTCACGTTTCAGCGCTCTTTTCACTGCACTTTACGCCCAAATGTAATGCACACACGTTTCAGCGTCAAACAACTAAACCTCGCAAATCACATGATTTCTCATGATTTTGACAAATTGACCTCATTTCCATCCCGTTTAAGGCTTCGACGTTTAAGCGCTCTTTTCACTGCACTTTGCGCGCCGTGTAATGCACACGCGTTTCCGAAAGCGTCCGAACAAGCACAACGGCTCCAAATCGCGATGATTTTGTCTGATTTTGACGAAAATTGACCTCATTTCCCCATCCCGTTTAGCGAAAGAGATATTTCGACGTTTTTAGCGCTATTTCACTGCACTTTACGCGTCCAAATGTAATGCAAACGCGTTTCAGCGTATCAGAAACAAGCCCAGCGGCCCAAATCCCGCATGATTTCTCATTTTGAAAAAATACCTCTTTCCATCCCGTTTGAGGATATTTCGACGTTTAAGCGCTCTTTTCACTGCACTTTACGCCCAAATGGCAATGCACCCCACGTTTCATTGCCAGAAACAAGCTAACAGCTCCAAATCACCGATGATTTCTCATTTTGACAAAGATGACCTATTTCCATCCACGTTTGTAGCGAAATATTTCGACGTTTAAGCGCTCTTTTCACTGCATTGCACACCCAGTAGCCAATGCACACACGTTTCAGCGTCAAACAAACTAACAACTAGCAAATCACCCGATGATTTCTCATTTTGACAAATTGACAAATCATTTCCATCCACGTTTATTTCGACGTTTAAGCGCTCTTCACTGCCGCAAAATGTAATGCACGTTTTAGCGTCAGAAACAAGCTTCCAACGGCTCCCAAATCGCGATGGTTTCTCATTTTGACGAAATTGACTTCATTTCCATCCCGTTTGAGATATTTCGACGTTTGAGCCTCTTTTCACTGCACTTTGCGCGCCGCGATGTAAAATGCAAACGCGTTTCAGCGTCAAACAAGCCCAGCGGCGCGAAATCCATGATTTCCTCATTTTGACGAATACCATCATTTCCATCCACGTTTGAAGTATGTCACGTTTAAGCTCTCTTTTCACTGCACTTTACGCGCCAAATGTAATCACACGTTTCAGGGCCGAAACAAACTCAACGCTCCCAAATCACGATGATTTCTCATTTTGACAAATTGACCTCTTCCATCCCGATTGAGATATTTCGACGTTTTAAGCGCTCTTTTCATACTTTACGCGCGCCAAATGTAATGCACACACGTTTCATTGTCAAACAAGCCCAACCTCATAAAATCGCGGGCGTTTCTCTTTGACGAAATTGACCTCAAACTTCCATCCGTTTGAGATATTTCTGGAGCGTTTTAGCGCTCTCTTTTCACTGCACTTTACGCGCGCCAAATGTAATGCAAACGCGGGGCACAGCGTCAAACAAAACCCAACGGCTCCGAAATCACATGATTTCTCATTTTGACAAGATCACCTCATTTCCATCACGTTTGAGATATTTCGACGTTTAAAGCCTCTTTTCACTCCCTTTACGCCCTCATGCACACCACGTTTCGCGTCAAACATAGCTAACCTCAAATCCCTGATTTCTCATTTTGACAAATTACCATCATTTCCTCCCGTTTGAGATATTTCACGTTTAAGCGCTCCTTCCACTCACTTTACGCCCTCATGTTGCACCAGTTTCAGCGTCAAACAAGCCCAACACTCCAAATCCATGATTTCTCATTTTGTAAAAGCACATCATCTCCATCCCGTTTAGATATTTCGACGTTTAAGCGCTCCTTTCACTGCCGCTTTACGCTCAAATGCCAATGCACACAGTTTCAGCGTCAGACAACCCACTCAATCTGATTTCGTCATTTTTTGACGAAATTGACCTCATTTTCCTCCCGTTTAAGATATTTCGACGTTTAAGCACTCTTTTCACTTAACTCGTTGCGCACCAATCCAATGCCCACTACGTTTCAGCTCGAAACAAGCGCAACGCTCACCAATCGCTATTTTCATTTTACAAAGTAACCTCATTTCCCTCCACGTTTGAGATATTTCACTTTAAAGCGCTCTTTTCACTACGCTTTACGCCCAAATGTACATGCCAAACTTTTCAGCGTCGAAACAAACTCAACCTCAAATCGATAATTTCTTTATACCTCCGTTTGAAAGTACTTACCCTTTTCACTAATTCAAATGCCAATGCACAGGTTTCACTCAAGCAACCCACTCATCATATTTCTACATTTAAACTTACTCATTTTCCATCCCTTTGAGATATTTTATTTAAGCCTCTTTTCACTGCATTTACGCCATTGCCAATACACACACGTTTCAGAATCAAACAAGCCCAACGCTCGCTAAATCCATGATTTTAGTCGTGTTCGACAAAAATTGACCCTCTATTCCATCACGTCTGAGATATTTTCGACGTTCAACCCTCACTTTCACTCCCTTTACGCCCAAATTCGTACTTCAAACCGTTCCAGCGTCAAACCAAGCCTAACGCTCCAAATCGCATGATTTCTCATTTTTGACGAAAAAGTGACCATCATTTCCATCCCGTTTGAGATATTTCGACGTTTAAGAGCCCTCTCTTTCACCCCTTTACGCGTCAAATGTAATGCACACCTTTCAGCGTCAAACAAGCCCAACACTCCAAATCACATGATTTCTCATTTTGACAAAATTACCTCATTTCCATCCCGTTTGAAGATATTTTCGACGGTTGAAGCCTCTCCACTCATTTACGCAAATGCACAATGCACACGTTTCAAGCTCACCCCCAACACTCCAAATCGTAATTTCTCTTTGACAAATTATCTCATTCTTCGTTTGAGATATTTCACATTTAAAGCGCTCTTTTCACCACACATTACGCCAAATGCCCAATACCCACACGTTTTACCAGCGTCAAACAAGCCCAACGCACGCAAATCATATTCTCTGCACAAAATTGTTTCATTTCCTCCCTTTGAATATTTCGACGTTTAAAGCGCTCTTTTCACTGCACATTACACCCAATTGCAATGCACACAGTTTCAGCGTCAAACAAGCTCCAACAGCTCCGCCAATCCATGATTTCTCATTTTGTCACAAAGTGGACTGATTTTCCATTCCGTTTGAGATATTTCACTTTAGCCTCTCTTTCACTGCACTTTACCCCAAATGTACAACCTTTTCACTCAAACAACCCACCCCAATCCATATTTCTCATATTGACAAATTGACCTCATTTCCTCCGTTGCGAGATATTTCGAGTTTAAAGCCTCTTTTCACTCATTTACCCAAATGCCCAATGCGCCATTTCAAGCTCAAACAAAGCCAACGCTCGCATATCCTACCATGATTTCCTCATTTTGACAAAATTGACCTCATTTTCCTCACGTTTAATATTTCACATTAAGACCCTCCTTTCACTGCACCTTTACGCCCAAATGTAATGCACACACTTTCAGAGTCAAACAAGCCACCTCGCAAATCCATGATTTCCCCATTTTGACAAAATTGACCTCATTTTCTCCCGTTTGAGATATTTCACTTGTAGCCTCCTTTCACTCACTTACCCCAAATCCCAATGCCCACACGTTTTCAGCTCAAACAAGCTCAACGGCTCCAATCCATATTTCTCATTTTACAAAATCCACCTCATTTATACCGTTTAATATTTCCACTTCAAGCGCTCTTTTCACTGCACTTTACGCCCAAATGTAATGCACCACGTTTCAGCTCAAACAACCCAACCTCCTATCAATGATTTCTCTACTGACAAAATTCACTCATTTCCTCCCGTTTGAGATATTTCGACGTTTAAGCCACTTTTCACTGCACTTTACGCCCAAATGCCAAATCCACACACTTTTCATTGTCAAACAAGCTAACCTCGCAAATCCTGATGATTTCTCATTTTTGACAAATTACCCCATTTCCATCCGTTTGAGATATTTCGACGTTTAAGCGCTCTTTTCACTGCACTTTACGCGCCGTGAAATGCACACACGTTTTCAGCGTCAAACAAACCGCTCCAAATCGCGATGAAAACACATTTAAAATTGACCTCATTTATCCGTTTGAGATATTTCGACGTTTAAGCGCTCACTCCCTTTACAAAATGTAATGCACCTCGTTTCAGCGTCAAACAAATCCACCTCCAAATCCCATGATTTCGTGATTTACGACAAAATTGACCTCATTTCCATCCCGTTTGAGGATATTTCGACGTTTAAGCGCTCTTTTCTGCACTTTACGCCCATATATAATGAACACACGTTTCAGCTTCGAAACCATTGAAAAAACGCTCCAAATCGCGATGATTTCTCGTACGACGGGAGTAGACCTCATTTCCATCCCGTTTGAGATATTTCGACGTTTAAGCCAGCGCTCCTTTCACTGCACTTTACGCCGTGTAAATACACTCCACGTTTCAGCGTCAAACAAACCCAACGCTCCAAATCACCCCAATTTCTCATTTTGACAAAATTGACCTCATTTTCCTCCCGTTTAAAAGATTTCGTACGTTTTGACCTCTTTTCACCAGGTAACCACCGTGTAATGCGCTACGTTTCAGCGTCGAAACAAGCACAACGGCTCCAAATCGCGATAGTTTCTCATTTTGACGAAGTGTAAATCATTTCCATCCGTTTGAGATGGCTTTCGACGTTTAAGCGCTCTTCACTGCACTTTACGCCCGTGTATGCACACACGTTTCAGCGTCAGAAACAAATAACCCATAATTTATATTTCTCATTTTGAAAGTCCTCATTTCCATCCACTTGAGATATTTCGACGCTCTTTTCACTGCGGTACCCGCCAAATGCGTAATGCACCACGTTTCAGCGTCAGAGCAAACCAACCTCACCGTCCATGATTTCTCATTTTGACGAAAATTGACCTCACTCCATCCACGTTTGAGATGTTTCGACGTTTTGGCCTCTTTCACTGCGCTTTACGCCCAAATGTAATGCACCACGTTTTCAGCGATGAAAACAAACTAAACGCTCCAAATCGCGATGATTTCTCGTACAGCAAAATTGACCTCATTTCCATCCGTTTGGAATATTTCGACGTTTAAGCGCTCTTTTCACTGCTTTAAGCGCCAAATGTAATGCACACGTTTTCAGCGTCAAACAAACCCAACAGCTCCAATCACCCATTTCTCTTTTTGACACAAGTCATATTTCCCGTTTGAATATTTCGACGTTTAAGCGCTCTTTTCACTGCCATTACGCAAATGTATGCACACACTTTCAGCGTCGAAACAAGCCCAACGGCTCGCAAATCGCGATGATTTCTCATTTTGACAAAATTGACCTCATTTCCTCCGTTTGAGGGACTTCGACGTTTAAGCGCTCTTTTCACTGGCTCCACGCCCAAATGTACGCACACACGTTTCAGCGTCAAACAACCCAACCTCCAATCCATGATTTCTCATTTTGACAAAATTGACCTCATTTCCTCCCGTTTGAGATATTTCGACTTTAAGCGCTCTTTTCACTCACTTTACGCCCCCTTATGTTCACTTTCAGCGTCAAACAAACCCAACAGCTCCAATCGCGATGATTTCGTCATTTTGACAAAATTGACCCTTCATTTCCTCCCGTTTGAGATATTTCGACGTTTAAACCTCTCTTCACTGCATTTTACGCGCGCAGATGTGAATGCACACGTTTCAGCGTCGAAACAAACCCAACGGCTCGCAAATCACGATGATTTCGTCGATTTTGACGAAAATTGACCGTCATTTCCATCCCGTTTGAGATATTTCGACGTTTAAGCGCTCTTTTCACTGCACTTTACGCGCCAAATGTAATGCACACGTTTTCAGCGTCGCGAAACAAGCCCAACGGCTCGCAAATCGCGATGATTTCGTCGATTTTGACGAAAATTGACCGTCATTTCCATCCCGTTTGAGATATTTCGACGTTTAAGCGCTCTTTTCACTGCACTTTACGCGCCAAATGTAATGCACACACGTTTCAGCGTCGAAACAAACCCAACGGCTCGCAAATCGCGATGATTTCGTCGATTTTGACGAAAATTGACCGTCATTTTCCATCCCGTTTGAGATATTTCGACGTTTAAGCGCTCTTTTCACTGCACTTTACGCGCCAAATGTGCAATGCACACACGTTTCAGCGTCGAAACAAGCCCAACGGCTCGCAAATCGCGATGATTTCGTCGATTTTGACGAAAATTGACCGTCATTTCCATCCCGTTTGAGATATTTCGACGTTTAAGCGCTCTTTTCACTGCACTTTACGCGCCAAATGTAATGCACACACGTTTCAGCGTCGAAACAAGCCCAACGGCTCGCAAATCACGATGATTTCGTCGATTTTGACGAAATTGACCGTCATTTCCATCCCGTTTGAGATATTTCGACGTTTAAGCGCTCTTTTCACTGCACTTTACGCGCCAAATGTAATGCACACACGTTTCAGCGTCGAAACAAGCCCAACGGCTCGCAAATCGCGATGATTTCGTCGATTTTGACGAAAATTGACCGTCATTTCCATCCCGTTTGAGATATTTCGACGTTTAAGCGCTCTTTTCACTGCACTTTACGCGCCAAATGTAATGCACACACGTTTCAGCGTCGAAACAAGCCCAACGGCTCGCAAATCGCGATGATTTCGTCGATTTTGACGAAAATTGACCGTCATTTCCATCCCGTTTGAGATATTTCGACGTTTAAGCGCTCTTTTCACTGCACTTTACGCGCCAAATGTAATGCACACACGTTTCAGCGTCGAAACAAGCCCAACGGCTCGCAAATCGCGATGATTTCGTCGATTTTGACGAAAATTGACCGTCATTTCCATCCCGTTTGAGATATTTCGACGTTTAAGCGCTCTTTTCACTGCACTTTACGCGCCAAATGTAATGCAATGCACACACGTTTCAGCGTCGAAACAAGCCCAACGGCTCGCAAATCGCGATGATTTCGTCGATTTTGACGAAAATTGACCGTCATTTCCATCCCGTTTGAGATATTTCGACGTTTAAGCGCTCTTTTCACTGCACTTTACGCGCCAAATGTAATGCACACACGTTTCAGCGTCGAAACAAGCCAACGGCTCGCAAATCGCGATGATTTCGTCGATTTTGACGAAAATTGACCGTCATTTCCATCCCGTTTGAGATATTTCGACGTTTAAGCGCTCTTTTCACTGCACTTTACGCGCCAAATGTAATGCACACGTTTCAGCGTCGAAACAAACCCAACGGCTCGCAAATCGCGATGATTTCGTCGATTTTGACGAAAATTGACCGTCATTTCCATCCCGTTTGAGATATTTCGACGTTTAAGCGCTCTTTTCACTGCACTTTACGCGCCAAATGTAATGCACACACGTTTCAGCGTCGAAACAAGCCCAACGGCTCGCAAATCGCGATGATTTCGTCGATTTTGACGAAAATTGACCGTCATTTCCATCCCGTTTGAGATATTTCGACGTTTAAGCGCTCTTTTCACTGCACTTTACGCGCCAAATGTAATGCACACACGTTTCAGCGTCGAAACAAGCCCAACGGCTCGCAAATCGCGATGATTTCGTCGATTTTGACGAAAATTGACCGTCATTTCCATCCCGTTTGAGATATTTCGACGTTTAAGCGCTCTTTTCACTGCACTTTACGCGCCAAATGTAATGCACACACGTTTCAGCGTCGAAACAAGCCCAACGGCTCGCAAATCGCGATGATTTCGTCGATTTTGACGAAAATTGACCGTCATTTCCATCCCGTTTGAGATATTTCGACGTTTAAGCGCTCTTTTCACTGCACTTTACGCGCCAAATGTAATGCACACACGTTTCAGCGTCGAAACAAGCCCAACGGCTCGCAAATCGCGATGATT
Source organism: Bombus sylvicola (assembly GCA_019677175.1). Taxonomy (NCBI): domain Eukaryota; kingdom Metazoa; phylum Arthropoda; class Insecta; order Hymenoptera; family Apidae; genus Bombus; species Bombus sylvicola. Next base: position 8,389 of record JACSOB010000286.1, on the reverse strand, counting down.
TCGTCGATTTTGACGAAAATTGACCGTCATTTCCATCCCGTTTGAGATATTTCGACGTTTAAGCGCTCTTTTCACTGCACTTTACGCGCCAAATGTAATGCAACACACGTTTCAGCGTCGAAACAAGCCCAACGGCTCGCAAATCGCGATGATTTCGTCGATTTTGACGAAAATTGACCGTCATTTCCATCCCGTTTGAGATATTTCGACGTTTAAGCGCTCTTTTCACTGCACTTTACGCGCCAAATGTAATGCACACACGTTTCAGCGTCGAAACAAGCCCAACGGCTCGCAAATCGCGATGATTTCGTCGATTTTGACGAAAATTGACCGTCATTTCCATCCCGTTTGAGATATTTCGACGTTTAAGCGCTCTTTTCACTGCACTTTACGCGCCAAATGTAATGCACACACGTTTCAGCGTCGAAACAAGCCCAACGGCTCGCAAATCGCGATGATTTCGTCGATTTTGACGAAAATTGACCGTCATTTCCATCCCGTTTGAGATATTTCGACGTTTAAGCGCTCTTTTCACTGCACTTTACGCGCCAAATGTAATGCACACACGTTTCAGCGTCGAAACAAGCCCAACGGCTCGCAAATCGCGATGATTTCGTCGATTTTGACGAAAATTGACCGTCATTTCCATCCCGTTTGAGATATTTCGACGTTTAAGCGCTCTTTTCACTGCACTTTACGCGCCAAATGTAATGCACACACGTTTCAGCGTCGAAACAAGCCCAACGGCTCGCAAATCGCGATGATTTCGTCGATTTTGACGAAAATTGACCGTCATTTCCATCCCGTTTGAGATATTTCGACGTTTAAGCGCTCTTTTCACTGCACTTTACGCGCCAAATGTAATGCACACACGTTTCAGCGTCGAAACAAGCCCAACGGCTCGCAAATCGCGATGATTTCGTCGATTTTGACGAAAATTGACCGTCATTTCCATCCCGTTTGAGATATTTCGACGTTTAAGCGCTCTTTTCACTGCACTTTACGCGCCAAATGTAATGCACACACGTTTCAGCGTCGAAACAAGCCCAACGGCTCGCAAATCGCGATGATTTCGTCGATTTTGACGAAAATTGACCGTCATTTCCATCCCGTTTGAGATATTTCGACGTTTAAGCGCTCTTTTCACTGCACTTTTACGCGCCAAATGTAATGCACACACGTTTCAGCGTCGGAAACAAGCCCAACGGCTCGCAAATCGCGATGATTTCGTCGATTTTGACGAAAATTGACCGTCATTTCCATCCCGTTTGAGATATTTCGACGTTTAAGCGCTCTTTTCACTGCACTTTACGCGCCAAATGTAATGCACACACGTTTCAGCGTCGAAACAAGCCCAACGGCTCGCAAATCGCGATGATTTCGTCGATTTTGACGAAAATTGACCGTCATTTCCATCCCGTTTGAGATATTTCGACGTTTAAGCGCTCTTTTCACTGCACTTTACGCGCCAAATGTAATGCACACACGTTTCAGCGTCGAAACAAGCCCAACGGCTCGCAAATCGCGATGATTTCGTCGATTTTGACGAAAATTGACCGTCATTTCCATCCCGTTTGAGATATTTCGACGTTTAAGCGCTCTTTTCACTGCACTTTACGCGCCAAATGTAATGCACACACGTTTCAGCGTCGAAACAAGCCCAACGGCTCGCAAATCGCGATGATTTCGTCGATTTTGACGAAAATTGACCGTCATTTCCATCCCGTTTGAGATATTTCGACGTTTAAGCGCTCTTTTCACTGCACTTTACGCGCCAAATGTAATGCACACACGTTTCAGCGTCGAAACAAGCCCAACGGCTCGCAAATCGCGATGATTTCGTCGATTTTGACGAAAATTGACCGTCATTTCCATCCCGTTTGAGATATTTCGACGTTTAAGCGCTCTTTTCACTGCACTTTACGCGCCAAATGTAATGCACACACGTTTCAGCGTCGAAACAAGCCCAACGGCTCGCAAATCGCGATGATTTCGTCGATTTTGACGAAAATTGACCGTCATTTCCATCCCGTTTGAGATATTTCGACGTTTAAGCGCTCTTTTCACTGCACTTTACGCGCCAAATGTAATGCACACACGTTTCAGCGTCGAAACAAGCCCAACGGCTCGCAAATCGCGATGATTTCGTCGATTTTGACGAAAATTGACCGTCATTTCCATCCCGTTTGAGATATTTCGACGTTTAAGCGCTCTTTTCACTGCACTTTACGCGCCAAATGTAATGCACACACGTTTCAGCGTCGAAACAAGCCCAACGGCTCGCAAATCGCGATGATTTCGTCGATTTTGACGAAAATTGACCGTCATTTCCATCCCGTTTGAGATATTTCGACGTTTAAGCGCTCTTTTCACTGCACTTTACGCGCCAAATGTAATGCACACACGTTTCAGCGTCGAAACAAGCCCAACGGCTCGCAAATCGCGATGATTTCGTCGATTTTGACGAAAATTGACCGTCATTTCCATCCCGTTTGAGATATTTCGACGTTTAAGCGCTCTTTTCACTGCACTTTACGCGCCAAATGTAATGCACACACGTTTCAGCGTCGAAACAAGCCCAACGGCTCGCAAATCGCGATGATTTCGTCGATTTTGACGAAAATTGACCGTCATTTCCATCCCGTTTGAGATATTTCGACGTTTAAGCGCTCTTTTCACTGCACTTTACGCGCCAAATGTAATGCATCACACGTTTCAGCGTCGAAACAAGCCCAACGGCTCGCAAATCGCGATGATTTCGTCGATTTTGACGAAAATTGACCGTCATTTCCATCCCGTTTGAGATATTTCGACGTTTAAGCGCTCTTTTCACTGCACTTTACGCGCCAAATGTAATGCACACACGTTTCAGCGTCGAAACAAGCCCAACGGCTCGCAAATCGCGATGATTTCGTCGATTTTGACGAAAATTGACCGTCATTTCCATCCCGTTTGAGATATTTCGACGTTTAAGCGCTCTTTTCACTGCACTTTACGCGCCAAATGTAATGCACACGTTTCAGCGTCGAAACAAGCCCAACGGCTCGCAAATCGCGATGATTTCGTCGATTTTGACGAAAATTGACCGTCATTTCCATCCCGTTTGAGATATTTCGACGTTTAAGCGCTCTTTTCACTGCACTTTACGCGCCAAATGTAATGCACACACGTTTCAGCGTCGAAACAAGCCCAACGGCTCGCAAATCGCGATGATTTCGTCGATTTTGACGAAAATTGACCGTCATTTCCATCCCGTTTGAGATATTTCGACGTTTAAGCGCTCTTTTCACTGCACTTTACGCGCCAAATGTAATGCACACACGTTTCAGCGTCGAAACAAGCCCAACGGCTCGCAAATCGCGATGATTTCGTCGATTTTGACGAAAATTGACCGTCATTTCCATCCCGTTTGAGATATTTCGACGTTTAAGCGCTCTTTTCACTGCACTTTACGCGCCAAATGTAATGCACACACGTTTCAGCGTCGAAACAAGCCCAACGGCTCGCAAATCGCGATGATTTCGTCGATTTTGACGAAAATTGACCGTCATTTCCATCCCGTTTGAGATATTTCGACGTTTAAGCGCTCTTTTCACTGCACTTTACGCGCCAAATGTAATGCACACACGTTTCAGCGTCGAAACAAGCCCAACGGCTCGCAAATCGCGATGATTTCGTCGATTTTGACGAAAATTGACCGTCATTTCCATCCCGTTTGAGATATTTCGACGTTTAAGCGCTCTTTTTCACTGCACTTTACGCGCCAAATGTAATGCACACACGTTTCAGCGTCGAAACAAGCCCAACGGCTCGCAAATCGCGATGATTTCGTCGATTTTGACGAAAATTGACCGTCATTTCCATCCCGTTTGAGATATTTCGACGTTTAAGCGCTCTTTTCACTGCACTTTACGCGCCAAATGTAATGCACACACGTTTCAGCGTCGAAAACAAGCCCAACGGCTCGCAAATCGCGATGATTTCGTCGATTTTGACGAAAATTGACCGTCATTTCCATCCCGTTTGAGATATTTCGACGTTTAAGCGCTCTTTTCACTGCACTTTACGCGCCAAATGTAATGCACACACGTTTCAGCGTCGAAACAAGCCCAACGGCTCGCAAATCGCGATGATTTCGTCGATTTTGACGAAAATTGACCGTCATTTCCATCCCGTTTGAGATATTTCGACGTTTAAGCGCTCTTTTCACTGCACTTTACGCGCCAAATGTAATGCACACACGTTTCAGCGTCGAAACAAGCCCAACGGCTCGCAAATCGCGATGATTTCGTCGATTTTGACGAAAATTGACCGTCATTTCCATCCCGTTTGAGATATTTCGACGTTTAAGCGCTCTTTTCACTGCACTTTACGCGCCAAATGTAATGCACACAGTTTCAGCGTCGAAACAAGCCCAACGGCTCGCAAATCGCGATGATTTCGTCGATTTTGACGAAAATTGACCGTCATTTCCATCCCGTTTGAGATATTTCGACGTTTAAGCGCTCTTTTCACTGCACTTTACGCGCCAAATGTAATGCACACAGTTTCAGCGTCGAAACAAGCCCAACGGCTCGCAAATCGCGATGATTTCGTCGATTTTGACGAAAATTGACCGTCATTTCCATCCCGTTTGAGATATTTCGACGTTTAAGCGCTCTTTTCACTGCACTTTACGCGCCAAATGTAATGCACACGTTTCAGCGTCGAAACAAGCCCAACGGCTCGCAAATCGCGATGATTTCGTCGATTTTGACGAAAATTGACCGTCATTTCCATCCCGTTTGAGATATTTCGACGTTTAAGCGCTCTTTTTCACTGCACTTTACGCGCCAAATGTAATGCACACACGTTTCAGCGTCGAAACAAGCCAACGGCTCGCAAATCGCGATGATTTCGTCGATTTTGACGAAGTTGACCGTCATTTCCATCCCGTTTGAGATATTTCGACGTTTAAGCGCTCTTTTCACTGCACTTTACGCGCCAAATGTAATGCACACACGTTTCAGCGTCGAAACAAGCCCAACGGCTCGCAAATCGCGATGATTTCGTCGATTTTGACGAAAATTGACCGTCATTTCCATCCCGTTTGAGATATTTCGACGTTTTAAGCGCTCTTTTCACTGCACTTTACGCGCCAAATGTAATGCACACACGTTTCAGCGTCGAAACAAGCCCAACGGCTCGCAAATCGCGATGATTTCGTCGATTTTGACGAAAATTGACCGTCATTTTCCATCCCGTTTGAGATATTTCGACGTTTAAGCGCTCTTTTCACTGCACTTTACGCGCCAAATGTAATGCACACACGTTTCAGCGTCGAAACAAGCCCAACGGCTCGCAAATCGCGATGATTTCGTCGATTTTGACGAAAGATTGACCGTCATTTCCATCCCGTTTGAGATATTTCGACGTTTAAGCGCTCTTTTCACTGCACTTTACGCGCCAAATGTAATGCACACACGTTTCAGCGTCGAAACAAGCCCAACGGCTCGCAAATCGCGATGATTTCGTCGATTTTGACGAAGAGAATTGACCGTCATTTCCATCCCGTTTGAGATATTTCGACGTTTAAGCGCTCTTTTCACTGCACTTTACGCGCCAAATGTAATGCACAACGTTTCAGCGTCGAAACAAGTCCAACGGCTCGCAAATCGCGATGATTTCGTCGATTTTGACGAAAATTGACCGTCATTTCCATCCCGTTTGAGATATTTCGACGTTTAAGCGCTCTTTTCACTGCACTTTACGCGCCCAAATGTAATGCACACACGTTTCAGCGTCGAAACAAGCCCAACGGCTCGCAAATCGCGATGATTTCGTCGATTTTGACGAAAATTGACCGTCATTTCCATCCCGTTTGAGATATTTCGACGTTTAAGCGCTCTTTTCACTGCACTTTACGCGCCAAATGTAATGCACCCACGTTTCAGCGTCGAAACAAGCCCAACGGCTCGCAAATCGCGATGATTTCGTCGATTTTGACGAAAATTGACCGTCATTTCCATCCCGTTTGAGATATTTCGACGTTTAAGCGCTCTTTTCACTGCACTTTACGCGCCAAATGTAATGCACACGTTTCAGCGTCGAAACAAATCGCAACGGCTCGCAAATCGCGATAGATTTCGTCGATTTTGACGAAAAATTGACCGTCATTTCCATCCCGTTTGAGATATTTCGACGTTTAAGCGCTCTTTTCACTGCACTTTACGCGCCAAATGATAATGCACACACGTTTCAGCGTCGAAACAAGCCCAACGGCTCGCAAATCGCGATGATTTCGTCGATTTTGACGAAAATTGACCGTCATTTCCATCCCGTTTGAGATATTTCGACGTTTAAGCGCTCTTTTCACTGCACTTTACGCGCCGATGTAATGCACACACGTTTCAGCGTCGAAACAAGCCCAACGGCTCGCAAATCGCGATGATTTCGTCGATTTTGACGAAAATTGACCGTCATTTCCATCCCGTTTGAGATATTTCGACGTTTAAGCGCTCTTTTCACTGCACTTTACGCGCCAAATGTAATGCACACAGTTTCAGCGTCGAAACAAGCCCAACGGCTCGCAAATCGCGATGATTTCGTCGATTTTGACGAAAATTGACCGTCATTTCCATCCCGTTTGAGATATTTCGACGTTTAAGCGCTCTTTTCACTGCACTTTACGCGCCAAATGTAATGCACACACGTTTCAGCGTCGAAACAAGCCCAACGGCTCGCAAATCGCGATGATTTCGTCGATTTTGACGAAAATTGACCGTCATTTCCATCCCGTTTGAGATATTTCGACGTTTAAGCGCTCTTTTCACTGCACTTTACGCGCCAAATGTAATGCACACACGTTTCAGCGTCGAAACAAGCCCAACGGCTCGCAAATCGCGATGATTTCGTCGGTTTTGACGAAAATTGACCGTCATTTCCATCCCGTTTGAGATATTTCGACGTTTAAGCGCTCTTTTCACTGCACTTTACGCGCCAAATGTAATGCACACACGTTTCAGCGTCGAAACAAGCCCAACGGCTCGCAAATCGCGATGATTTCGTCGATTTTGACGAAAATTGACCGTCATTTCCATCCCGTTTGAGATATTTCGACGTTTAAGCGCTCTTTTCACTGCACTTTACGCGCCAAATGTAATGCACACACAGTTTCAGCGTCGAAACAAGCCCAACGGCTCGCAAATCGCGATGATTTCGTCGATTTTGACGAAAATTGACCGTCATTTCCATCCCGTTTGAGATATTTCGACGTTTAAGCGCTCTTTTCACTGCACTTTACGCGCCAAGTGTAATGCACACACGTTTCAGCGTCAGAAACAAGCCCAACGGCTCGCAAATCGCGATGATTTCGTCGATTTTGACGAAAATTGACCGTCATTTCCATCCCGTTTGAGATATTTCGACGTTTAAGCGCTCTTTTCACTGCACTTTACGCGCCAAATGTAATGCACACACGTTTCAGCGTCGAAACAAGCCCAACGGCTCGCAAATCGCGATGATTTCGTCGATTTTGACGAAAATTGACCGTCATTTCCATCCCGTTTGAGATATTTCGACGTTTAAGCGCTCTTTTCACTGCACTTTACGCGCCAAATGTAATGCACACACGTTTCAGCGTCGAGAACAAGCCCAACGGCTCGCAAATCGCGATGATTTCGTCGATTTTGACGAAAATTGACCGTCATTTCCATCCCGTTTGAGATATTTCGACGTTTAAGCGCTCTTTTCACTGCACTTTACGCGCCAAATGTAATGCACACACGTTTCAGCGTCGAAACAAGCCCAACGGCTCGCAAATCGCGATGATTTCGTCGATTTTGACGAAAATTGACCGTCATTTCCATCCCGTTTGAGATATTTCGACGTTTAAGCGCTCTTTTCACTGCACTTTACGCGCCAAATGTAATGCACACACGTTTCAGCGTCGAAACAAGCCCAACGGCTCGCAAATCGCGATGATTTCGTCGATTTTGACGAAAATTGACCGTCATTTCCATCCCGTTTGAGATATTTCGACGTTTAAGCGCTCTTTTCACTGCACTTTACGCGCCAAATGTAATGCACACACGTTTCAGCGTCGAAACAAGCCCAACGGCTCGCAAATCGCGATGATTTCGTCGATTTTGACGAAAATTGACCGTCATTTCCATCCCGTTTGAGATATTTCGACGTTTAAGCGCTCTTTTCACTGCACTTTACGCGCCAAATGTAATGCACACACGTTTCAGCGTCGAAACAAGCCCAACGGCTCGCAAATCGCGATGATTTCGTCGATTTTGACGAAAATTGACCGTCATTTCCATCCCGTTTGAGATATTTCGACGTTTAAGCGCTCTTTTTCACTGCACTTTACGCGCCAAATGTAATGCACACGTTTCAGCGTCGA
>JACSOB010000285.1:0-25589 GCA_019677175.1 Bombus sylvicola | reverse complement strand
GCGTAAAGTGCAGTGAAAAGAGCGCTTAAACGTCGAAATATCTCAAACGGGATAAAATGACGGTCAGTTTTCGTCAAAAACGAGGAAATCATCGCGATTTGCGAGCTGTCGGGCTTGTTTCGACGCTGAAACGTGTGCGTTACATTTTGGCGCGTAATGTGGGTGAAAAGAGCGCTTAAACGTCGAAATATCTCAAACGGGATAGAAATGACGGTCAGTTTTCGTAAAATCGACGAAATCATCGCGATTTGCGAGCCGTTGGGCTTGTTTCGACGCTGATACGTGTGCGCATTGCATTTGGCGCGTAAAGTGGAGAGAAAAGAGCGCTTAAACGTCGAAATATCTCAAACGGGATGGAAATGACGGTTAGTTTTCGTCAAAATCGAGGATATCATCGCGATTTGCGAGCCGTTGGGCTTGTTTCGACGCTGAAACGTGTGTGCGTTACATTTGGCGCGTAAAGTGCAGTGAAAAAGAGCGCTTAAACGTCGAAATATCTCAAACGGGATGGAAATGACGGTCAGTTTTCGTAAGAAACGAGGAAATCATCGCGATTTGCGAGCTGCTGGGCTTGTTTCGACGCTGAAACGTGTGTGCATTACATTTGGCGCGTAAAGTGGAGTGAAAAGAGCGCTTAAACGTCGAAATATCTCAAACGGGATAGAAATGACGGTCAGTTTTCGTAAAAATCGACGAAATCATCGCGATTTGCGAGCCGTTGGGCTTGTTTCGACGCTGAAACGTGTGCGCATTACATTTGGCGCGTAAAGTGGAGTGAAAAGAGCGCTTAAACGTCGAAATATCTCAAACGGGATGGAAATGACGTTTAGTTTTCGTCGAAATCGACGAAATCATCACGATTTGCGAGCCGTTGGGCTTGTTTCGACGCTAAAACGTGTGTGCATTACATTTGGCGCGTAAGGTGGAGTGAAAAGAGCGCTTAAACGTCGAAATATCTCAAACGGGATAAAAATGACGGTCAGTTTTCGTCAAAAACGAGGAAATCATCGCGATTTGCGAGCTGCTGGGCTTGTTTCGACGCTGAAACGTGTGTGCATTACATTTGGCGCATAATGTGGTGTGAAAAGAGCGCTTAAACGTCGAAATATCTCAAACGGGATAGAAATGACGGTCAGTTTTCGTCAAAATCGAGAAAATCGTTTCGATTTGCGAGCTGTTGGGCTTGTTTCGACGCTGAAACGTGTGTGTGCCTTACATTTGGCGCGTAAAGTGGAGTGAAAATAGCGCTTAAACGTCGAAATATCTCATACGGGATAGAAATGACGGTCAGTTTTCGTCAAAATCGAGGAAATCATCGCGATTTGCGAGCCGTTGGACTTGTTTCGACGCTGAAACGTGTGTGCCTTACATTTGGCGCGTAAAGTGGAGTGAAAAGAGCGCTTAAACGTCGAAATATCTCAAACGGGATAGAAATGACGGTCCGTTTTCGTCAAAATCGAGGAAATCATCGCGATTTGCGAGCGGTTGGGCTTGTTTCGACGCTGAAACGTGTGTGCATTACATTTGGCGCGTAAAGTGCAGTGAAAAGAGCGCTTAAACGTCGAAATATCTCAAACGGGATGGAAATGACGGTTAGTTTTCGTCAAAATCGACGAAATCATCGTGATTTGCGAGCCGTTGGGCTCGTTTCGACGCTAAAACGTGTGTGCATTACATTTGGCGCGTAAAGTGGAGTGAAAAGAGCGCTTAAACGTCGAAATATCTCAAACGGGATAAAAATGACGGTCAGTTTTCGTCAAAAACGAGGAAATCATAGCGATTTTCGAGCTGCTGGGCTTGTTTCGACGCTGAAACGTGTGTGCATTACATTTGGCGCGTAAAGTGGTGTGAAAAGAGCGCTTAAACGTCGAAATATCTCAAACGGGATAGAAATGACGGTCAGTTTTCGTCAAAATCGACGAAATCATCGCGATTTGCGAGCCGTTGGGCTTATTTCGACGCTGAAACGTGTGTGCATTAAATTTGGCGCGTAAAGTGCAGTGAAAAGAGCGCTTAAACGTTGAAATATCTCAAACGGGATGGAAATGACGTTTAGTTTTCGTCAAAATCGACGAAATCATCACGATTTGCGAGCCGTTGGGCTCTTTTCGACGCTAAAACGTGTGTGCATTACATTTGGCGCGTAAAGTGGAGTGAAAAGAGCGCTTAAACGTCGAAATATCTCAAACGGGATAAAAATGACGGTCAGTTTTCGTCAAAAACGAGGAAATCATCGCGATTTGCGAGCTGCTGGGCTTGTTTCGACGCTGAAACGTGTGTGCATTACATTTGGCGCGTAAAGTGGTGTGAAAAGAGCGCTTAAACGTCGAAATATCTCAAACGGGATAGAAATGACGGTCAGTTTTCGTCAAGATCGAGGACATCATCGCGATTTGCGAGCTGTTGGGCTTGTTTCGACGCTGAAACGTGTGTGCGTTACTTTGGCGCGTAAAGTGGAGTGCAAAGAGCGCTTAAACGTCGAAATATCTGAAACGGGATAGAAATGACGGTCAGTTTTCGTCAAAATGGAGGAAATCATCGCGATTTGCGAGCCGTTGGGCTTGTTTCGACGCTGAAACGTGTGTGTCTTACATTTGGCGCGTAAAGTGGAGTGAAAAGAGCGCTTAAACGTCGAAATATCTCATACGGGATAGAAATGACGGTCAATTTTCGTCAAAATCGACGAAATCATCGCGATTTGCGAGCCGTCGGGCTTGTTTCGACGCTGAAACGTGTGTGCATTTACATTTGGCGCGTAAAGTGGAGTGAAAAGAGCGCTTAAACGTCGAAATATCTCAAACGGTATGGAAATTACGGTTAGTTTTCTTCAAAATCGACGAAATCATCGCGATTTGCGAGCCGTTGGGCTTGTTTCGACGCTGAAACGTATGTGCATTACATTTGGCGCGTAAAGTGGAGTGAAAAGAGCGCTTAAACGTCGAAATATCTCAAACGGGACAGAAATGACGGTCAGTTTTCGTCAAGATCGAGGACATCATCGCGATTTGCGAGCTGTTGGGGCTTGTTTCGACGCTGAAACGTGTGTGCGTTACTTTTGGCGCGTAAAGTGGAGTGCAAAGAGCGCTTAAACGTCGAAATATCTGAAACGGGATAGAAATGACGGTCAGTTTTCGTCAAAATGGAGGAAATCATCGCGATTTGCGAGCCGTTGGACTTGTTTCGACGCTGAAACGTGTGTGCCTTACATTTGGCGCGTAAAGTGGAGTGAAAAGAGCGCTTAAACGTCGAAATATCTCATACGGGATAGAAATGACGGTCAGTTTTCGTCAAAATCGACGAAATCATCGCGATTTGCGAGCCGTTGGGCTTGTTTCGACGCTGAAACGTGTGTGCATTACATTTGGCGCGTAAAGTGGAGTGAAAAGAGCGCTTAAACGTCGAAATATCTCAAATGTTATAGAAATGACGGTTAGTTTTCGTCAAAATCGAGGAAATCATCGCGATTTGCGAGCCGTTGGGCTTGTTTCGACGCTGAAACGTGTGTGCGTTACATTTGGCGCGTAAAGTGGAGTGAAAAGAGCGCTTAAACTTCGAAATATCTCAAACGGGATAGAAATGACGGTCAGTTTTCGTCAAAATCGAGGAAATCATCGCGATTTGCGAGCCGTTGGGCTTGTTTCGACGCTGAAACGTGTGTGTCTTAAATTTGGCGCGTAAAGTGGAGTGAAAAGAGCGCTTAAACGTCGAAATATCTCATACGGGATAGAAATGACGGTCAGTTTTCGTCAAAATCGACGAAATCATCGCGATTTGCGAGCCGTCGGGCTTATTTCGACGCTGAAACGTGTGTGCATTAAATTTGGCGCGTAAAGTGGAGTGAAAAGAGCGCTTAAACGTCGAAATATCTCAAACGGTATGGAAATTACGGTTAGTTTTCTTCAAAATCGACGAAATCATCGCGATTTGCGAGCCGTTGGGCTCGTTTCGACGCTGAAACGTGTGTGCATTACATTTGACGCGTAAAGTGGAGTGAAAAGTGCGCTTAAACGTCGAAATATCTCAAACGGGACAGAAATGACGGTCAGTTTTCGTCAAAATCGAGGACATCATCGCGATTTGCGAGCTGTTGGTCTTGTTTCGACGCTGAAACGTGTGTGTCTTAAATTTGGCGCGTAAGGTGGAGTGCAAAGAGCGCTTAAACGTCGAAATATCTGAAACGGGATAGAAATGACGGTCAGTTTTCTTCAAAATGGAGGAAATCATCGCGATTTGCGAGCCGTTGGACTTGTTTCGACGCTGAAACGTGTGTGCCTTACATTTGGCGCGTAAAGTGGAGCGAGAAGAGCGCTTAAACGTCGAAATATTACGTGAAGTAAAAAGTTTTCTGACGGCGCTTTTTTCGCTTTATTTCGACGATGAAATTAACATCGTCAAGATTATTCGATCTTGAGATAAATAAATGCGCCGTTTTGTTCGATTACTTTGGTCCATTTTGCAGGCAAAGTGCATGCAAATCCCCGCGGTTGAACGTCGAAGTCCTCGTCCCTAATGGTTAAAAACTTGACCAGCTCATTTTCGCAAACGCCTCTTGAGGCCAGGTTTTGTACCATCAAGAAAATTTTGCAAAAACTTAAAAGGTGATAATCGCTTGGTGCCAGGTCTGGACTGTACGGCGGATGCGATAGAACCTCCCAGCCAAGCGCTCGGAATTCTGACGCGTCGTTAAAGATGTGTGCGGCCTGGCGTTGTCTTGATGGAACACAACACCTTCCTATTGGCCAATTCTGGCCGCTTCTGGTCGATCGCCTGCTTCTGTCTGGTCAGTTGTTGACAATAGAGGTCCGAATTAAGTGTTTTGCCCCGATGGGGAGCAGCTCATAATGGATGATTCCCTTCCAATCCCACCAAACACACTAAAACTCGAAAATCTCACGGCCGTTAATCCACGCTTGGTTTTCGTTTGGGGGCCCACCGCGATTGACCACCGATTTTTCGGCTGTGTTTCGTATGCTGAACCCATTTTCATCGCCAGTCACCATCCGCTTCAAAAAATGGGTCACGTCGTTATGTCTCAACAAAGAATAGCAGACGGTCAATTTCGGTCCGAGAAATGTTCTTTTGCGTCAATTCCATGTGGCGACCCATACGTCGAGCTTCTTCTTGAGACCAGCCTTAATGCAAATGGTTCCAAACGGTTTTCTGGCTAATCTTCAGTTCTGGGAATGGAATAAGTGCTCACATGCCGGTCCGACTCGACATTTCATTTTATCCACATTTTCGACGATTGACCTACCAGAGCGTGCCTCATCTTCGACGTCCATATTACCAGAACGGAATCGTTGGAATATCCCCCGCTTTGCTGTTGAATTCGATACGGTACTTGGTCCATAAACAGCACAAATTTTCGCCTTTGCGCCGCCGTTTCACCTTGGTCGTAGTACTGAAACAAATGTATCGAATTTCGCTTTTTATCTCCATTTTCGAAGGCGCTGTAACACACAAATATCTTCACCGAACGACAAAATGACAGTGAACCTTTTTGTAAAATGCGTAATATCACCGTGATATCGGTGTATACTGGCTTGTCGACGCTGAAACGTGTGTGCATCGTGAGATATGGCGCACTAAAGACATGTAGCGAAAAAGAGCGCTTTTACGTAACGAAATATCTCATACGGGATAGAAATGACGGTCAATTTTCGTCAAAATCGACGAAATCATCGCGATTTGCGAGCCGTTGGTCTTATTTCGACGCTGAAACGTGTGTGCATTAAATTTGGCGCGTAAAGTGGAGTGAAAAGAGCGCTTAAGCGTCGAAATATCTCAAATGTTATGGAAATGACGTTTAGTTTTCGTCAAAATCGACGAAATCATCACGATTTGCGAGCCGTTGGGCTTGTTTCGACGCTAAAACGTGTGTGCCTTAAATTTGGCGCGTAAGGTGGAGTGAAAAGAGCGCTTAAACTTCGAAATATCTCAAACGGGATAGAAATGACGGTCAGTTTTCGTCAAAATCGAGGAACTCATCGCGATTAGCGAGGCTGTTGGACTGGTTTCGACGCTGAAACGTGTGTGCATTACATTTTGCGCGTAAAGTGGTGCGAAAAGAGCGCTTTAACGTCGAAATATCTCAAACGGGTAAGATATGACGGTCAGTTTTCGTCAAAATCGAGGAAATCATCGCGATTTGCGAGCCGTTGGGCTTTGTTTCGACGCTGAAACGTGCGTGCATTACATTTGGCGCGCAAAGTGGAGTGCAAAAGAGCGCTTAAACGTCGAAATATCTCAAACGGTATGGAAATGACGTTTAGTTTTCGTCAAAATCGACGAAATCATCACGATTTGCGAGCCGTTGGGCTCGTTTCGACGCTGAAACGTATGTGCATTACATTTGACGCGTAAAGTGGAGTGAAAAGAGCGCTTAAACGTCGAAATATCTCAAACGGGATAGAAATGACGGTCAGTTTTCGTCAAGATCGAGGACATCATCGCGATTTGCGAGCTGTTGGGCTTGTTTCGACGCTGAAACGTGTGTGCGTTACTTTTGGCGCGTAAAGTGGAGTGCAAAGAGCGCTTAAACTTCGAAATATCTGAAACGGGATAGAAATGACGGTCAGTTTTCGTCAAAATCGAGGAAATCATCGCGATTTGCGAGCCGTTGGACTTGTTTCGACGCTGAAACGTGTGTGCCTTACATTTGGCGCGTAAAGTGGAGTGAAAAGAGCGCTTAAACGTCGAAATATCTCAAACGGGATAGAAATGACGGTCCGTTTTCGTCAAAATCGAGGAAATCATCGCGATTTGCGAGCGGTTGGCCTTGTTTCGACGCTGAAACGTGTGTGCATTACATTTGGCGCGTAAAGTGGAGTGAAAGGAGCGCTTAAACGTCGAAATATCTCAAACGGGATAAAAATGACGGTCAGTTCTCGTCAAAACGAGGAAATCATCGCGATTTGCGAGCTGCTGGGCTTGTTTCGACGCTGGAACGTGTGTGCATTACATTTGGCGCGTAATGTGGTGTGAAAAGAGCGCTTAAACGTCGAAATATCTCAAACGGGATAGAAATGACGGTCAGTTTTCGTCAAGATCGAGGACATCATCGCGATTTGCGAGCTGTTGGGCTTGTTTCCACGCTGAAACGTGTGTGCGTTACATTTGGCGCGTAAAGTGGAGTGCAAAGAGCGCTTAAACGTCGAAATATCTGAAACGGGATAGAAATGACGGTCAGTTTTCTTCCAAATGGAGGAAATCATCGCGATTTGCGAGCCGTTGGTCTTGTTTCGACGCTGAAACGTGTGTGCCTTACATTTGGCGCGTAAAGTGGAGTGAAAAGAGCGCTTAAACGTCGAAATATCTCATACGGGATAGAAATGACGGTCAATTTTCGTCAAAATCGACGAAATCATCGCGATTTGCGAGCCGTCGGGCTTATTTCGACGCTGAAACGTGTGTGCATTAAATTTGGCGCGTAAAGTGGAGTGAAAAGAGCGCTTAAACGTCGAAATATCTCAAATGGTATGGAAATGACGGTTAGTTTTCGTCAAAATAGACGAAATCATCGCGATTTGCGAGCTGTTGGTCTTGTGTCGACGCTAAAACGTGTATGCATTACATTTGGCGCGTAAAGTGGAGTGAAAAGAGCGCTTAAACGTCGAAATATCTGAAACGGGATAAAAATGACGGTCAGTTTTCGTCAAAAACGAGGAAATCATCGCGATTTGCGAGCTGTTGGGCTTGTTTCGACGCTGAAACGTGTGTGTATTACATTTGGCGCGTAAAGTGGTGTGAAAAGAGCGCTTAAACGTCGAAATATCTCAAACGGGTTAGAAATGACGGTCAGTTTTCGTCAAAATCGAGGAAATCATCGCGATTTGCAGGCTGTTGGACTGGTTTCGACGCTGAAACGTGTGTGCATTACATTTGGCGCGTAAAGTGGTGCGAAAAGAGCGCTTAAACGTCGAAATATCTCAAACGGGTAAGAAATGACGATCAGTTTTCGTCAAAATCGAGGAAATCATCGCGATTTGCGAGCCGTTGGGCTTGTTTCGACGCTGAAACGTGTGTGCATTACATTTGGCGCGCAAAGTGGAGTGAAAAGAGCGCTTAAACGTCGAAATATCTCAAACGGTATGGAAATGACGTTTAGTTTTCGTCAAAATCGACGAAATCATCACGATTTGCGAGCCGTTGGGCTCGTTTCGACGCTGAAACGTGTGTGCATTACATTTGACGCGTAAAGTGGAGTGAAAAGAGCGCTTAAACGTCGAAATATCTCAAACGGGATAGAAATGACGGTCAGTTTTCGTCAAGATCGAGGACATCATCGCGATTTGCGAGCTGTTGGGCTTGTTTCGACGCTGAAACGTGTGTGCGTTACTTTTGGCGCGTAAAGTGGAGTGCAAAGAGCGCTTAAACGTCGAAATATCTGAAACGGGATAGAAATGACGGTCAGTTTTCGTCAAAATCGAGGAAATCATCGCGATTTGCGAGCCGTTGGACTTGTTTCGACGCTGAAACGTGTGTGCCTTACATTTGGCGCGTAAAGTGGAGTGAAAAGAGCGCTTAAACGTCGAAATATCTCAAACGGGATAGAAATGACGGTCCGTTTTCGTCAAAATCGAGGAAATCATCGCGATTTGCGAGCGGTTGGCCTTGTTTCGACGCTGAAACGTGTGTGCATTACATTTGGCGCGCAAAGTGGAGTGAAAAGAGCGCTTAAACGTCGAAATATCTCAAACGGTATGGAAATGACGTTTAGTTTTCGTCAAAATCGACGAAATCATCACGATTTGCGAGCCGTTGGGCTTGTTTCGACGCTGAAACGTATGTGCATTACATTTGACGCGTAAAGTGGAGTGAAAAGAGCGCTTAAACGTCGAAATATCTCAAACGGGATAGAAATGACGGTCAGTTTTCGTCAAGATCGAGGACATCATCGCGATTTGCGAGCTGTTGGGCTTGTTTCGACGCTGAAACGTGTGTGCGTTACTTTTGGCGCGTAAAGTGGAGTGCAAAGAGCGCTTAAACTTCGAAATATCTGAAACGGGATAGAAATGACGGTCAGTTTTCGTCAAAATCGAGGAAATCATCGCGATTTGCGAGCCGTTGGACTTGTTTCGACGCTGAAACGTGTGTGCCTTACATTTGGCGCGTAAAGTGGAGTGAAAAGAGCGCTTAAACGTCGAAATATCTCAAACGGGATAGAAATGACGGTCCGTTTTCGTCAAAATCGAGGAAATCATCGCGATTTGCGAACTGTTGGGCTTGTTTCGACGCTGAAACGTGTGTGCATTACATTTGGCGCGTAAAGTGGAGTGAAAAGAGCGCTTAAACGTCGAGTTATCTCAAACGGTATGGAAATGACGGTTAGTTTTCGTCACAATCGACGAAATCATCGCGATTTCCGACCTGTTGGGCTTGTTTCGACACTGAAACGTGTGTGTATTACATTTGGCGCGTAAAGTGGTGTGAAAAGAGCGCTTAAACGTCGAAATATCTCAAACGGGATAGAAATGACGGTCAGTTTTCGTCAAAATCGAGGAAATCATCGCGATTTGCGAACTGTTGGGCTTGTTTCGACGTTAAAACGTGTGTGCATTACATTTGGCGCGCCATGTGGAGTGAAAGCAGCGCTTAAACGTCGAAATATCTCAAACGGTATGGAAATGACGTTTAGTTTTCGTCAAAATCGAGGAAATCATCGCGATTTGCGAGCTGTTGGGCTTGTTTCGACGCTGAAACGTGTGTGCACTACATTTGGCGCGTAAAGTGGAGTGAAAGGAGCGCTTAAACATCGAAATATCTCAAACGGGATAAAAATGACGGTCAGTTTTCGTCAAAAACGAGGAAATCATCGCGATTTGCGAGCTGCTGGGCTTGTTTCGACGCTGAAACGTGTGTGCATTACATTTGGCGCGTTAAAGTGGAGTGAAAGGAGCGCTTAAACGTCGAAATATCTCAAACGGTATGGAAATGACGTTTAGTTTTCGTCAAAATCGACGAAATCATCACGATTTGCGAGCTGTTGGGCTTGTTTCGACGCTGAAACGTGTGTGCATTACATTTGGCGCGTAAAGTTGAGTGAAAGGAGCGCTTAAACGTCGAAATATCTCAAACGGGATAGAAATGACGGTCAGTTTTCGTCAAGATCGAGGAAATCATCGCGATTTGCGAGCTGTTGGGCTTGTTTCGACGCTGAAACGTGTGTGCGTTACATTTGGCGCGTAAAGTGGAGTGCAAAAGAGCGCTTAAACTTCGAAATATCTGAAACGGGATAGAAATGACGGTCAGTTTTCGTCAAAATCGAGGAAATCATCGCGATTTGCGAGCCGTTGGACTTGTTTCGACGCTGAAACGTGTGTGCCTTACATTTGGCGCGTAAAGTGGAGTGAAAAGAGCGCTTAAACGTCGAAATATCTCAAACGGGATAGAAATGACGGTCCGTTTTCGTCAAAATCGAGGAAATCATCGCGATTTGCGAGCGGTTGGCCTTGTTTCGACGCTGAAACGTGTGTGCATTACATTTGGCGCGTAAAGTGGAGTGAAAGGAGCGCTTAAACGTCGAAATATCTCAAACGGGATAAAAATGACGGTCAGTTCTCGTCAAAAACGAGGAAATCATCGCGATTTGCGAGCTGTTGGGCTTGTTTCGACGCTGAAACGTGTGTGCATTACATTTGGCGCGTAAAGTGGTGTGAAAAGAGCGCTTAAACGTCGAAATATCTCAAACGGGATAGAAATGACGGTCAGTTTTCGTCAAGATCGAGGACATCATCGCGATTTGCGAGCTGTTGGGCTTGTTTCGACGCTGAAACGTGTGTGCGTTACATTTGGCGCGTAAAGTGGAGTGAAAAGAGCGCTTAAACGTCGAAATATCTCAAACGGGATAGAAATGACGGTCAGTTTTCGTCCAAATCGAGGAAATCATCGCGATTTGCGAGCCGTTGGGCTTGTTTCGACGCTGAAACGTGTGTGCCTTACATTTGGCGCGTAAAGTGGAGTGAAAAGAGCGCTTAAACGTCGAAATATCTCAAACGGGATAGAAATGACGGTGAATTTTCGTCAAAATCGACGAAATCATCGCGATTTGCGAGCCGTTGGGCTTATTTCGACGCTGAAACGTGTGTGCATTAAATTTGGCGCGTAAAGTGGAGTGAAAAGAGCGCTTAAACGTCGAAATATCTCAAATGGGATGGAAATGACGGTTAGTTTTCGTCAAAATCGACGAAATCATCGCGATTTGCGAGCTGTTGGGCTTGTTTCGACGCTAAAACGTGTATGCATTACATTTGGCGCGTAAAGTGGAGTGAAAAGAGCGCTTAAACGTCGAAATATCTCAAACGGGATAAAAATGACGGTCAGTTTTCGTCAAAAACGAGGAAATCATCGCGATTTGCGAGCCGTTGGGCTTATTTCGACGCTGAAACGTGTGTGCATTACATTTGGCGCGTAAAGTGGAGTGAAAAGAGCGCTTAAACGTCGAAATATCTCAAACGGGATGGAAATGACGGTTAGTTTTCGTCAAAATCGACGAAATCATCGCGATTTGCGAGCTGTTGGGCTTGTTTCGACGCTGAAACGTGTGTGCATTACATTTGGCGCGTAAAGTGGAGTGAAAAGAGCGCTTAAACGTCGAAATATCTCAAACGGGTTAGAAATGACGGTCAGTTTTCGTCAAAATCGAGGAAATCATCGCGATTTGCAGGCTGTTGGACTTGTTTCGACGCTGAAACGTGTGTGCATTACATTTGGCGCGTAAAGTGGTGCGAAAAGAGCGCTTAAACGTCGAAATATCTCAAACGGGTAAGAAATGACGGTCAGTTTTCGTCAAAATCGAGGAAATCATCGCGATTTGCGAGCCGTTGGGCTTGTTTCGACGCTGAAACGTGTGTGCATTACATTTGGCGCGCAAAGTGGAGTGAAAAGAGCGCTTAAACGTCGAAATATCTCAAACGGTATGGAAATGACGTTCAGTTTTCGTCAAAATCGACGAAATCATCGCGATTTGCGAGCCGTTGGGCTCGTTTCGACGCTGAAACGTATGTGCATTACATTTGACGCGTAAAGTGGAGTGAAAAGAGCGCTTAAACGTCGAAATATCTCAAACGGGATAGAAATGACGGTCAGTTTTCGTCAAAATCGAGGAAATCATCGCGATTTGCGAGCTGTTGGGCTTGTTTCGACGCTGAAACGTGTGTGCGTTACTTTTGGCGCGTAAAGTGGAGTGCAAAGAGCGCTTAAACGTCGAAATATCTCAAACGGGATAGAAATGACGGTCAGTTTTCGTCAAAATCGAGGAAATCATCGCGATTTGCGAGCCGTTGGACTTGTTTCGACGCTGAAACGTGTGTGCATTACATTTGGCGCGTAAAGTGGAGTGAAAAGAGCGCTTAAACGTCGAAATATCTCAAACGGGATAGAAATGACGGTCCGTTTTCGTCAAAATCGAGGAAATCATCGCGATTTGCGAGCGGTTGGGCTTGTTTCGACGCTGAAACGTGTGTGCATTACATTTGGCGCGTAAAGTGGAGTGAAAAGAGCGCTTAAACGTCGAAATATCTCAAACGGGATAAAAATGACGGTCAGTTTTCGTCAAAATCGAGGAAATCATCGCGATTTGCGAGCTGTTGGGCTTGTTTCGACGCTGAAACGTGTGCATTACATTTGGCGCGTAAAGTGGAGTGAAAAGAGCGCTTAAACGTCGAAATATCTCAAACGGGATGGAAATGACGGTTAGTTTTCGTCAAAATCGACGAAATCATCGCGATTTGCGAGCTGTTGGGCTTGTTTCGACGCTGAAACGTGTGTGCATTACATTTGGCGCGTAAAGTGGTGTGAAAAGAGCGCTTAAACGTCGAAATATCTCAAACGGGATAGAAATGACGGTCAGTTTTCGTCAAAATCGAGGAAATCATCGCGATTTGCGAGCCGTTGGACTTGTTTCGACGCTGAAACGTGTGTGCATTACATTTGGCGCGTAAAGTGGAGTGAAAAGAGCGCTTAAACGTCGAAATATCTCAAACGGGTAAGAAATGACGGTCAGTTTTCGTCAAAATCGAGGAAATCATCGCGATTTGCGAGCCGTTGGGCTTGTTTCGACGCTGAAACGTGTGTGCATTACATTTGGCGCGTAAAGTGAAGTGAAAAGAGCGCTTAAACGTCGAAATATCTCAAACGGGATGGAAATGACGGTCAATTTTCGTCAAAATCGACGAAATCATCGCGATTTGCGAGCTGTTGGGCTTGTTTCGACGCTGAAACGTGTGTGCATTACATTTGGCGCGTAAAGTGCAGTGAAAAGAGCGCTTAAACGTCGAAATATCTCAAACGGGATAGAAATGACGGTCAGTTTTCGTCAAAATCGACGAAATCATCGCGATTTGCGAGCTGTTGGGCTTGTTTCGACGCTGAAACGTGTGTGCATTACATTTGGCGCGTAAAGTGGAGTGAAAGGAGCGCTTAAACGTCGAGATATCTCAAACGGGATGGAAATGACGGTCAATTTTCGTCAAAATCGACGAAATCATCGCGATTTGCGAGCTGTTGGGCTTGTTTCGACGCTGAAACGTGTGTGCATTACATTTGGCGCGTAAAGTGCAGTGAAAAGAGCGCTTAAACGTCGAAATATCTCAAACGGGATGGAAATGACGGTCAATTTTCGTCAAAATCGACGAAATCATCGCGATTTGCGAGCCGTTGGGCTTGTTTCGACGCTGAAACGTGTGTGCATTACATTTGGCGCGTAAAGTGCAGTGAAAAGAGCGCTTAAACGTCGAAATATCTCAAACGGGATGGAAATGACGGTCAATTTTCGTCAAAATCGAGGAAATCATCGCGATTTGCGAGCTGTTGGGCTTGTTTCGACGCTGAAACGTGTGTGCATTACATTTGGCGCGTAAAGTGCAGTGAAAAGAGCGCTTAAACGTCGAAATATCTCAAACGGGATGGAAATGACGGTCAATTTTCGTCAAAATCGAGGAAATCATCGCGATTTGCGAGCCGTTGGGCTTGTTTCGACGCTGAAACGTGTGTGCATTACATTTGGCGCGTAAAGTGCAGTGAAAAGAGCGCTTAAACGTCGAAATATCTCAAACGGGATGGAAATGACGGTCAATTTTCGTCAAAATCGACGAAATCATCGCGATTTGCGAGCCGTTGGGCTTGTTTCGACGCTGAAAACGTGTGTGCATTACATTTGGCGCGTAAAGTGGAGTGAAAAGAGCGCTTAAACGTCGAAATATCTCAAACGGGATGGAAATGACGGTTAATTTTCGTCAAAATCGACGAAATCATCGCGATTTGCGAGCCGTTGGGCTTGTTTCGACGCTGAAACGTGTGTGCATTACATTTGGCGCGTAAAGTGGAGTGAAAAGAGCGCTTAAACGTCGAAATATCTCAAACGGGATGGAAATGACGGTCAGTTTTCGTCAAAATCGACGAAATCATCGCGATTTGCGAGCCGTTGGGCTTGTTTCGACGCTGAAACGTGTGTGCATTACATTTGGCGCGTAAAGTGGAGTGAAAAGAGCGCTTAAACGTCGAAATATCTCAAACGGGATGGAAATGACGGTCTGTTTTCGTCAAAATCGACGAAATCATCGCGATTTGCGAGCCGTTGGGCTTGTTTCGACGCTGAAACGTGTGTGCATTACATTTGGCGCGTAAAGTGGAGTGAAAAGAGCGCTTAAACGTCGAAATATCTCAAACGGGATGGAAATGACGGTCAATTTTCGTCAAAATCGACGAAATCATCGCGATTTGCGAGCCGTTGGGCTTGTTTCGACGCTGAAACGTGTGTGCATTACATTTGGCGCGTAAAGTGGAGTGAAAAGAGCGCTTAAACGTCGAAATATCTCAAACGGGATGGAAATGACGGTCAGTTTTCGTCAAAATCGAGGAAATCATCGCGATTTGCGAGCCGTTGGGCTTGTTTCGACGCTGAAACGTGTGTGCATTACATTTGGCGCGTAAAGTGGAGTGAAAAGAGCGCTTAAACGTCGAAATATCTCAAACGGGATAGAAATGACGGTCAGTTTTCGTCAAAATCGACGAAATCATCGCGATTTGCGAGCTGTTGGGCTTGTTTCGACGCTGAAACGTGTGTGCATTACATTTGGCGCGTAAAGTGCGAGTGAAAAGAGCGCTTAAACGTCGAGATATCTCAAACGGGATGGAAATGACGGTCAATTTTCGTCAAAATCGACGAAATCATCGCGATTTGCGAGCCGTTGGGCTTGTTTCGACGCTGAAACGTGTGCATTACATTTGGCGCGTAAAGTGCAGTGAAAAGAGCGCTTAAACGTCAAAAATGAAATATCTCAAACACGGGATGGAAATGACGGTCGATTTTCGTCAAAATCGACGAAATCATCGCGATTTGCGAGCCGTTGGCGCTTGTTTCGATACGCTGAAGTGCATTACATTTGGCGCGTAAAGTGCGTGAAAAGAGCGCTTAAACGTCGAAATATCTCAAACGGGATGGAAATGACGGTCAGTTTTCGTCAAAATCGACGAAATCATCGCGATTTGCGAGCCGTTGGGCTTGTTTCGACGCTGAAACGTGTGTGCATTACATTTGGCGCGTAAAGTGCAGTGAAAAGAGCGCTTAAACGTCGAAATATCTCAAACGGGATGGAAATGACGGTCAATTTTCGTCAAAATCGAGGAAATCATCGCGATTTGCGAGCCGTTGGGCTTGTTTCGACGCTGAAACGTGTGTGCATTACATTTGGCGCGTAAAGTGCAGTGAAAAGAGCGCTTAAACGTCGAAATATCTCAAACGGGATGGAAAATGACGGTCAATTTTCGTCAAAATCGACGAAATCATCGCGATTTGCGAGCCGTTGGGCTTTGTTTCGACGCTGAAACGTGTGTGCATTACATTTGGCGCGTAAAGTGGAGTGAAAAGAGCGCTTAAACGTCGAAATATCTCAAACGGGATGGAAATGACGGTCAATTTTCGTCAAAATCGACGAAATCATCGCGATTTGCGAGCCGTTGGGCTTGTTTCGACGCTGAAACGTGTGTGCATTACATTTGGCGCGTAAAGTGGAGTGAAAAGAGCGCTTAAACGTCGAAATATCTCAAACGGGATGGAAATGACGGTCAATTTTCGTCGTAAAATCGAGGAAATCATCGCGATTTGCGAGCCGTTGGGCTTGTTTCGACGCTGAAACGTGTGTGCATTACATTTGGCGCGTAAAGTGCAGTGAAAAGAGCGCTTAAACGTCGAAATATCTCAAACGGGATGGAAATGACGGTCAATTTTCGTCAAAATCGAGGAAATCATCGCGATTTGCGAGCCGTTGGGCTTGTTTCGACGCTGAAACGTGTGTGCATTACATTTGGCGCGTAAAGTGGAGTGAAAAGAGCGCTTAAACGTCGAAATATCTCAAACGGGATGGAAATGACGGTCAATTTTCGTCAAAATCGACGAAATCATCGCGATTTGCGAGCCGTTGGGCTTGTTTCGACGCTGAAACGTGTGCATTACATTTGGCGCGTAAAGTGCAGTGAAAAGAGCGCTTAAACGTCGAAATATCTCAAACGGGATGGAAATGACGGTCAATTTTCGTCAAAATCGACGAAATCATCGCGATTTGCGAGCCGTTGGGCTTGTTTCGACGCTGAAACGTGTGTGCATTACATTTGGCGCGTAAAGTGGAGTGAAAAGAGCGCTTAAACGTCGAAATATCTCAAACGGGATGGAAATGACGGTCAATTTTCGTCAAAATCGAGGAAATCATCGCGATTTGCGAGCCGTTGGGCTTGTTTCGACGCTGAAACGTGTGTGCATTACATTTGGCGCGTAAAGTGCAGTGAAAAGAGCGCTTAAACGTCGAAATATCTCAAACGGGATGGAAATGACGGTCAATTTTCGTCAAAATCGACGAAATCATCGCGATTTGCGAGCCGTTGGGCTTGTTTCGACGCTGAAACGTGTGTGCATTACATTTGGCGCGTAAAGTGCAGTGAAAAGAGCGCTTAAACGTCGAAATATCTCAAACGGGATGGAAATGACGGTCAATTTTCGTCAAAATCGACGAAATCATCGCGATTTGCGAGCCGTTGGGCTTGTTTCGACGCTGAAACGTGTGCTTGCATTACATTTGGCGCGTAAAGTGGAGTGAAAAGAGCGCTTAAACGTCGAAATATCTCAAACGGGATGGAAATGACGGTCAATTTTCGTCAAAATCGACGAAATCATCGCGATTTGCGAGCCGTTGGGCTTGTTTCGACGCTGAAACGTGTGTGCATTACATTTGGCGCGTAAAGTGGAGTGAAAAGAGCGCTTAAACGTCGAAATATCTCAAACGGGATGGAAATGACGGTCAATTTTCGTCAAAATCGAGGAAATCATCGCGATTTGCGAGCCGTTGGGCTTGTTTCGACGCTGAAACGTGTGTGCATTACATTTGGCGCGTAAAGTGGAGTGAAAAGAGCGCTTAAACGTCGAAATATCTCAAACGGGATGGAAATGACGGTCAATTTTCGTCAAAATCGACGAAATCATCGCGATTTGCGAGCCGTTGGGCTTGTTTCGACGCTGAAACGTGTGCATTGCATTACATTTGGCGCGTAAAGTGGAGTGAAAAGAGCGCTTAAACGTCGAAATATCTCAAACGGGATGGAAATGACGGTCAGTTTTCGTCAAAATCGACGAAATCATCGCGATTTGCGAGCCGTTGGGCTTGTTTCGACGCTGAAACGTGTGTGCATTACATTTGGCGCGTAAAGTGGAGTGAAAAGAGCGCTTAAACGTCGAAATATCTCAAACGGGATGGAAATGACGGTCAATTTTCGTCAAAATCGACGAAATCATCGCGATTTGCGAGCCGTTGGGCTTGTTTCGACGCTGAAACGTGTGCATTACATTTGGCGCGTAAAGTGTAGTGAAAAGAGCGCTTAAACGTCGAAATATCTCAAACGGGATGGAAATGACGGTCAATTTTCGTCAAAATCGACGAAATCATCGCGATTTGCGAGCCGTTGGGCTTGTTTCGACGCTGAAACGTGTGTGCATTACATTTGGCGCGTAAAGTGGAGTGAAAAGAGCGCTTAAACGTCGAAATATCTCAAACGGGATGGAAATGACGGTCAGTTTTCGTCAAAATCGAGGAAATCATCGCGATTTGCGAGCCGTTGGGCTTGTTTCGACGCTGAAACGTGTGTGCATTACATTTGGCGCGTAAAGTGGAGTGAAAAGAGCGCTTAAACGTCGAAATATCTCAAACGGGATGGAAATGACGGTCAATTTTCGTCAAAATCGACGAAATCATCGCGATTTGCGAGCCGTTGGCCTGTTTCGACGCTGAAACGTGTGTGCATTACATTTGGCGCGTAAAGTGGAGTGAAAAGAGCGCTTAAACGTCGAAATATCTCAAACGGGATAGAAATGACGGTCAGTTTTCGTCAAAATCGAGGAAATCATCGCGATTTGCGAGCCGTTGGGCTTGTTTCGACGCTGAAACGTGTGTGCATTACATTTGGCGCGTAAAGTGGAGTGAAAAGAGCGCTTAAACGTCGAAATATCTCAAACGGGATAGAAATGACGGTCCGTTTTCGTCAAAATCGAGGAAATCATCGCGATTTGCGAGCCGTTGGGCTTGTTTCGACGCTGAAACGTGTGTGCATTACATTTGGCGCGTAAAGTGGAGTGAAAAGAGCGCTTAAACGTCGAAATATCTTAAACGGTATGGAAATGACGGTTAGTTTTCGTCAAAATCGACGAAATCATCGCGATTTGCGAGCCGTTGGGCTTGTTTCGACGCTGAAACGTGTGTGCATTGCATTTGACGCGTAAAGTGGAGTGAAAAGAGCGCTTAAACGTCGAAATATCTCAAACGGGATAGAAATGACGGTCAGTTTTCGTCAAGATCGAGGACATCATCGCGATTTGCGAGCTGTTGGGCTTGTTTCGACGCTGAAACGTGTGTGCGTTACTTTTGGCGCTTAAAGTGGAGTGCAAAGAGCGCTTAAACTTCGAAATATCTGAAACGGGATAGAAATGACGGTCAGTTTTCGTCAAAATCGAGGAAATCATCGCGATTTGCGAGCGGTTGGCCTTGTTTCGACGCTGAAACGTATGTGCATTACATTTGGCGCGTAAAGTGTTGTGAAAGGAGCGCTTAAACGTCGAAATATCTCAAACGGGATAGAAATGACGGTCAGTTTTCGTCAAAATCGAGGACATCATCGCGATTTGCGAGCTGTTGGGCTTGTTTCGACGCTAAAACGTGTGTGCATTACATTTGGCGCGTAAAGTGGAGTGCAAAGAGCGCTTAAGCGTCGAAATATCTCAAACGGTATGGAAATGACGTTTAGTTTTCGTCAAAATCGATGAAATCATCACGATTTGCGAGCCGTTGGGCTCGTTTCGACGCTGAAACGTGTGTGCATTACATTTGACGCGTAAAGTGGAGTGAAAAGAGCGCTTAAACGTCGAAATATCTCAAACGGGATAGAAATGACGGTCAGTTTTCGTCAAAATCGGGGAAATCATCGCGATTTGCGAGCCGTTGGGCTTGTTTCGACGCTGAAACGTGTGTGCATTACATTTGGCGCGTAAAGTGGAGTGAAAAGAGCGCTTAAACGTCGAAATATCTCAAACGGGATAGAAATGACGGTCAGTTTTCGTCAAAATCGAGGAAATCATCGCGATTTGCGAGCCGTTGGGCTTGTTTCGACGCTGAAACGTGTGTGCATTACATTTGGCGCGTAAAGTGGAGTGAAAAGAGCGCTTAAACGTCGAAATATCTCAAACGGGATAGAAATGACGGTCAGTTTTCGTCAAAATCGAGGAAATCATCGCGATTTGCGAGCCGTTGGGCTTGTTTCGACGCTGAAACGTGTGTGCATTACATTTGGCGCGCAAAGTGGAGTGAAAAGAGCGCTTAAACGTCGAAATATCTCAAACGGTATGGAAATGACGGTTAGTTTTCGTCAAAATCGACGAAATCATCACGATTTGCGAGCCGTTGGGCTCGTTTCGACGCTGAAACGTGTGTGCATTACATTTGGCGCGTAAAGTGGAGTGAAAAGAGCGCTTAAGCGTCGAAATATCTCAAACGGGATAGAAATGACGGTCAGTTTTCGTCAAAATCGAGGAAATCATCGCGATTTGCGAGCTGTTGGGCTTGTTTCGACGCTGAAACGTGTGTGGCGTTACATTTGGCGCGCAAAGTGGAGTGAAAAGAGCGCTTAAACGTCGAAATATCTCAAACGGGATAGAAATGACGGTCAGTTTTCGTCAAAATCGGCGAAATCATCGCGATTTGCGAGCGGTTGGGCTTTGTTTCGAGGCTGAAAACGTATGTGCATTACATTTGGCGCGTAAAGTGGAGTGAAAGGAGCGCTTAAACGTCGAAATATCTCAAACGGGATAGAAATGACGGTCAGTTTTCGTCAAAATCGAGGAAATCATCGCGATTTGCGAGCCGTTGGGCTTGTTTCGACGCTGAAACGTGTGTGCATTACATTTGGCGCGTAAAGTGGAGTGAAAAGAGCGCTTAAACGTCGAAATATCTCAAACGGGATGGAAATGACGGTCAGTTTTCGTCAAAATCGACGAAATCATCGCGATTTGCGAGCCGTTGGGCTTGTTTCGACGCTGAAACGTGTGTGCATTACATTTGGCGCGTAAAGTGGAGTGAAAAGAGCGCTTAAACGTCGAAATATCTCAAACGGGATAGAAATGACGGTCAGTTTTCGTCAAAATCGAGGAAATCATCGCGATTTGCGAGCCGTTGGGCTTGTTTCGACGCTGAAACGTGTGTGCATTACATTTGGCGCGTAAAGTGGAGTGAAAAGAGCGCTTAAACGTCGAAATATCTCAAACGGGATAGAAATGACGGTCAGTTTTCGTCAAAATCGAGGAAATCATCGCGATTTGCGAGCCGTTGGGCTTGTTTCGACGCTGAAACGTGTGTGCATTACATTTGGCGCGTAAAGTGGAGTGAAAAGAGCGCTTAAACGTCGAAATATCTCAAACGGGATGGAAATGACGGTCAGTTTTCGTCAAAATCGAGGAAATCATCGCGATTTGCGAGCCGTTGGGCTTGTTTCGACGCTGAAACGTGTGTGCATTGCATTTGGCGCGTAAAGTGGAGTGAAAAGAGCGCTTAAACGTCGAAATATCTCAAACGGGATAGAAATGACGGTCCGTTTTCGTCAAAATCGACGGAAATCATCGCGATTTGCGAGCCGTTGGGCTTGTTTCGACGCTGAAACGTGTGTGCATTACATTTGGCGCGTAAAGTGGAGTGAAAAGAGCGCTTAAACGTCGAAATATCTCAAACGGTATGGAAATGACGGTTAAGTTTTCGTCAAAATCGAGGAAATCATCGCGATTTGCGAGCCGTTGGGCGGTTGTTTCGACGCTGAAACGTGTGTGCATTACATTTGACGCGTAAAGTGGAGTGAAAAGAGCGCTTAAACGTCGAAATATCTCAAACGGGATAGAAATGACGGTCAGTTTTCGTCAAAATCGAGGAAATCATCGCGATTTGCGAGCCGTTGGGCTTTGTTTCGACGCTGAAACGTGTGTGCATTACATTTGGCGCGTAAAGTGGAGTGAAAAGAGCGCTTAAACGTCGAAATATCTCAAACGGGATAGAAATGACGGTCTAGTTTTCGTCAAAATCGAGGAAATCATCGCGATTTGCGAGCCGTTGGGCTTGTTTCGACGCTGAAACGTGTGTGCATTACATTTGGCGCGTAAAGTGGAGTGAAAAGAGCGCTTAAACGTCGAAATATCTCAAACGGGATAGAAATGACGGTCAGTTTTCGTCAAAATCGAGGAAATCATCGCGATTTGCGAGCCGTTGGGCTTGTTTCGACGCTGAAACGTGTGTGCATTACATTTGGCGCGTAAAGTGGAGTGAAAAGAGCGCTTAAACGTCGAAATATCTCAAACGGGATAGAAATGACGGTCCGTTTTCGTCAAAATCGAGGAAATCATCGCGATTTGCGAGCCGTTGGGCTTGTTTCGACGCTGAAACGTGTGTGCATTACATTTGGCGCGTAAAGTGGAGTGAAAAGAGCGCTTAAACGTCGAAATATCTCAAACGGGATAGAAATGACGGTCAGTTTTCGTCAAGATCGAGGAAATCATCGCGATTTGCGAGCCGTTGGGCTTGTTTCGACGCTGAAACGTGTATGCATTACATTTGGCGCGTAAAGTGGAGTGAAAAGAGCGCTTAAACGTCGAAATATCTCAAACGGTATGGAAATGACGGTTAGTTTTCGTCAAAATCGAGGAAATCATCGCGATTTGCGAGCTGTTGGGCTTGTTTCGACGCTGAAACGTGTGTGCATTACATTTGTCGCGTAAAGTGTAGTGAAAAAGAGCGCTTAAACGTCGAAATATCTCAAACGGGTAAGAAATGACGGTCAGTTTTCGTCAAAATCGAGGAAATCATCGCGATTTGCGAGCCGTTGGGCTTGTTTCGACGCTGAAACGTGTGTGCATTACATTTGGCGCGTAAAGTGGAGTGAAAAAGCGCTTAAACGTCGAAATATCTCAAACGGGATAGAAATGACGGTCAGTTTTCGTCAAAATCGAGGAAATTATCGCGATTTGCGAGCCGTTGGGCTTGTTTCGACGCTGAAACGTGTGCGCATTACATTTGGCGCGTAAAGTGGAGTGAAAAGAGCGCTTAAACGTCGAAATATCTCAAACGGGATAGAAATGACGGTCAGTTTTTGTCAAAATCGAGGAAATCATCGCGATTTGCGAGCCGTTGGGCTTGTTTCGACGCTGAAACGTTGTGTGCGTTTACATTTGGCGCGTAAAGTGGAGTGAAAAGAGCGCTTAAACGTCGAAATATCTCAAACGGGATAGAAATGACGGTCCGTTTTCGTCAAAATCGAGGAAATCATCGCGATTTGCGAGCCGTTGGGCCTTGTTTCGACGCTGAAACGTGTGTGCATTACATTTGGCGCGCAAAGTGGAGTGAAAAGAGCGCTTAAACGTCGAAATATCTCAAACGGGATAGAAATTACGGTCCGTTTTCGTCAAATCGAGGAAATCATCGCGATTTGCGAGCCGTTGGGCTCGTTTCGACGCTGAAACGTGTGTGCATTACATTTGGTGCGTAAAGTGGAGTGCAAAGAGCGCTTAAGCGTCGAAATATCTCAAACGTTATGGAAATGACGTTTAGTTTTCGTCAAAATCGATTAAATCATCACGATTTGCGAGCCGTTGGGCTTGTTTCGACGCTGAAACGTGTGTGCATTACATTTGGCGCGTAAAGTGGAGTGAAAAGAGCGCTTAAACGTCGAAATATCTCAAACGGGATAGAAATGACGGTCAGTTTTCGTCAAGATCGAGGAAATCATCGCGATTTGCGAGCCGTTGGGCTTGTTTCGACGCTGATACGTGTATGCATTACATTTGGCGCGTAAAGGTGGAGTGAAAAGAGCGCTTAAACGTCGAAATATCTCGGACGGTATAGAAATGACGGTTAGTTTTTCGTCAAAATCGAGGAAATCATCGCGATTTGCGAGCTGTTTGTTTCTGACGCTGAACGTGTGTGCTTGTTTGCGTGTAGAGTGAAAAGAGCGCTTAAACGTCGAAATATCTCAAACGGATGAAATACGGTCCGTTTTCGTCAAAAATCGAGAAATCATCGCGATTTGGAAGTTGTTTCGACGCTGAAATGTGTGTGCATTACATTTGTCGCGTAAAGTGTAGTAAAAGAGCGCTTAAACGTCGAAATATCTCAAACGGGTAAGAAAATGACGGTCAGTTTTCGTCAAAATCGAGGAAATCATCGCGATTTGCGAGCCGTTGGGCTTGTTTCGACGCTGAAACGTGTGTGCATTACATTTGGCGCGTAAAGTGGAGTGAAAAAGCGCTTAAACGTCGAAATATCTCAAACGGGATAGAAATGACGGTCAGTTTTCGTCAAAATCGAGGAAATTATCGCGATTTGCGAGCCGTTGGGCTTGTTTCAGCGCTGAAAACGTGCGCATTACATTTGGCGCGCAAAGTGGAGTGAAAAGAGCGCTTAAACGTCGAAATATCTCAAACGGGATAGAAATGACGGTCCGTTTTCGTCAAGATCGAGGACATCATCGCGATTTGCGAGCTGTTGTGCTTGTTTCGACGCTGAAACGTGTGTGCGTTACTTTTGGCGCTTAAAGTGGAGTGCAATGAGCGCTTAAACGTCGAAATATCTCAAACGGGATAGAAATGACGGTCCGTTTTCGTCAAAATCGAGGAAATCATCGCGATTTGCGAGCCGTTGGGCTTGTTTCGACGCTGAAACGTGTGTGCATTACATTTGGCGCGCAAAGTGGAGTGAAAAGAGCGCTTAAACGTCGAAATATCTCAAACGGGATAGAAATGACGGTCAGTTTTCGTCAAAATCGAGGACATCATCGCGATTTGCGAGCTGTTGGGCTTGTTTCGACGCTGAAACGTGTGTGCGTTACTTTTGGCGCGTAAAGTGGAGTGCAAAGAGCGCTTAAACTTCGAAATATCTGAAACGGGATAGAAATGACGGTCAGTTTTCGTCAAAATCGAGGAAATAATCGCGATTTGCGAGCTGTTGGGCTGGTTTTCGACGCTGAAACGTGTGTCATTACATTTGGTTGCGGCCGTAAGTGGTGTGAAAAGAGCGCTTAAACGTCGAAATATCTCAAACGGTATGGAAATGACGGTCAGTTTTCGTCAAAATCGAGGAAATCATCGCGATTTGCGAGCCGTTGGACTTGTTTCGACGCTGAAACGTGTGTGCCTTACATTTGGCGCGTAAAGTGGAGTGAAAAGAGCGCTTAAACGTCGAAATATCTCAAACGGGATAGAAATGACGGTCCGTTTTCGTCAAAATCGAGGAAATCATCGCGATTTGCGAGCGGTTGGCCTTGTTTCGACGCGGAAACGTGGCGTGCATTACATTTGGCGCGTAAAGTGGAGTGAAAGGAGCGCTTAAGCGTCGAAATATCTCAAACGGTATGGAAATGACGGTTAGTTTTCGTCAAAATCGGCGAAATCATCGCGATTTGCGAGGCGTTGGGCTTGTTTCGACGATAAAACGTGTGTGCATTACATTTGGCGCGTAAAGTGGTGTGAAAAGAGCGCTTAAACGTCGAAATATCTCAAACGGTATGGAAATGACGGTCAGTTTTCGTCAAAATCGAGGAAATCATCGCGATTTGCGAGCCGTTGGACTTGTTTCGACGCTGAAACGTGTGCTTTTGCCTTACATTTGGCGCGTAA
The DNA here is from genome assembly GCA_019677175.1 of Bombus sylvicola. Classification (NCBI taxonomy): domain Eukaryota; kingdom Metazoa; phylum Arthropoda; class Insecta; order Hymenoptera; family Apidae; genus Bombus; species Bombus sylvicola. Next base: position 406 of record JACSOB010000285.1, on the reverse strand, counting down.
AGTGGAGTGAAAAGAGCGCTTAAACGTCGAAATATCTCAAACGGGATAGAAATGACGGTCCGTTTTCGTCAAAATCGAGGAAATCATCGCGATTTGCGAGCGGTTGGCCTTGTTTCGACGCGGAAGCTTGTATGCATTACATTTGGCGCGTATAGTGGAGTGAAAAGGAGCGCTTAAGCGTCGAAATATCTCAAACGGTATGGACATGACGGTTAGTTTTCGTCAAAATCGGCGAAATCATCGCGATTTGCGAGCCGTTGGGCTTGTTTCGACGATAAAACGTGTATTGTGCATTACATTTGGCGCGTAAAGTGGAGTGAAATGAGCGCTTAAACGTCGAAATATCTCAAACGGGATAAAATGACGGTCAGTTTTCGTCAAAACGAGGAAATCATAGCGATTTGCG
>JACSOB010000284.1:0-25609 GCA_019677175.1 Bombus sylvicola | reverse complement strand
ATCTCAAACAGATGGAAATGACCGTTAGTTTTCGTCAAAATCGACGAAATTATCGCAATTTGCGAGCTGTTGGGATTGTTTCGACGCTGAAACCGGCGTGCATTACATTTGGCGCGTAAAGTGGAGTGAAAAGAGCGCTAAAACGTCGAATATATCACAAACGGGATGGAAAATGTCGGTTGGTTTTCGTCAAAATCCACGAAATCATCGCGATTTGTGAGCTGTTGGGCTTGTTTCGACGCTGAAACGTGTGTGTGCATTACATTTGGCGCGTAAAGGGGAGTGAAAAGAAGCGCTTAAACGTCGAAATATCTCAAACGGTATGGAAATGACGGTTAGTTTTCGTCAAAATCGACGAAATCATCGCAATTTGCGAGCTGTTGGGCTTGTTTCGACGCTGAAACGTGCGTGCATTACATTTGGCGCGTAAAGTGGAGTGAAAAGAGCGCTTAAACGTCGAAATATCTCAAACGGTATGGAAATGACCGTTAGTTTTCGTCAAAATCGACGAAATCATCGCGATTTGCGAGCTGTTGGGATTGTTTCGACGCTGAAATCGGTGTGCACATTACATTTGGCGCGTAAAGTGGAGTGAAAAGAGCGCTTAAACGTCGAAATATCACAAACGGGATGGAAATGACGGTTAGTTTTCGTCAAAATCGACGAAATCATCGCGATTTGCGAGCTGTTGGGTTGTTTCGACGCTGAAACGTGTGTGCGTTGCATGTGGCGCGTAAAGTGGAGTGAAAAGAGCGCTTAAACGTCGAAATATCTCAAACGGGATGGAAATGACGGTTAGTTTTCGTCAAAATCGACGAAATCATCGCGATTTGCGAGCTGTTGGGCTTGTTTCGACGCTGAAACGGGTGTGCATTACATTTGGCGCGTAAAGTGGAGTGAAAAAGAGCGCTTAAACGTCGAAATATCTCAAACGGGATGGAAATGACGGTTAGTTTTCGTCAAAATCGACGAAATCATCGCGATTTGCGAGCTGTTGGGCTTGTTTCGACGCTGAAACGTGTGTGCATTACATTTGGCGCGTAACGTGGAGTGAAAAGAGCGCTTAAACGTCGAAATATCTCAAACGGGATGGAAATGACGGTTAGTTTTCGTCAAAATCGACGAAATCATCGCGATTTGCGAGCTGTTGAGGTTTCGAGGCCGCTGACGGGTAAGCGTGTGTGCATTACATTTGGCGCGTAAAGTGGAGTGAAAAGAGCGCTTAAACGTCGAAATATCTCAAACGGTATGGAAATGACGGGTGTCGTCAAAATTGGCGAAATCATCGCGATTTGCGAGCGTTGTGGGATTGTTTCGACGCGAAATTTGGGTAGTTCGGCTGTAAGGCGTGCATTAGATTGGCGCTTAAACGTCGAAATATCTCAAACGGTATGGAAATGACGGTTGGTTTTCGTCAAAATCGACGAAATCATCGCGATTTGCGAGCTGTTGGGCTTGTTTCGACGCTGAAACGTGTGTGCATTACATTTGGCGCGTAAAGTGGAGTGAAAAGAGCGCTTAAACGTCGAAATATCTCAAACGGGATGGAAATGACGGTTGTTTTTCGTCAAAATCGACGAAATCATCGCGATTTGCGAGCTGTTGGGATTGTTTCGACGCTGAAACGTGTGTGCATTACATTTGGCGCGTAAAGTGGAGTGAAAAGAGCGCTTAAACGTCGAAATATCTCAAACGGTATGGAAATGACGGTTAGTTTTCGTCAAAATCGACGAAATCATCGCGATTTGCGAGCTGTTGGGCTTGTTTCGACGCTGAAACCGGCGTGCATTACATTTGGCGCGTAAAGTGGAGTGAAAAGAGCGCTTAAACGTCGAAATATCTCAAACGGGATGGAAATGACGGTCAGTTTTCGTCAAAATCGACGAAATCATCGCGATTTGCGAGCTGTTGGGCTTGTTTCGACGCTGAAACGTGTGTGCGTTACATTTGGCGCGTAAAGTGGAGTGAAAAGAGCGCTTAAACGTCGAAATATCTCAAACGGATGGAAATGACGGTCAGTTTTCGTCAAAATCGACGAAATCATCGCGATTTGCGAGCTGTTGGGTTGTTTCGACGCTGAAACGTGTGTGCATTACATTTGGCGCGTAAAGTGGAGTGAAAAGAGCGCTTAAACGTCGAAATATCTCAAACGGTATGGAAATGACGGTTAGTTTTCGTCAAAATCGACGAAATCATCGCGATTTGCGAGCTGTTGGGATTGTTTCGACGCTGAAACCGGCGTGCATTACATTTGGCGCGTAAAGTGGAGTGAAAAGAGCGCATAAACGTCGAAATATCTCAAACGGGATGGAAATGACGGTTAGTTTTCGTCAAAATCGACGAAATCATCGCGATTTGCGAGCTGTTGGGCTTGTTTCGACGCTGAAACGTGTGTGCGTTACATTTGGCGCGTAAAGTGGAGTGAAAAGAGCGCTTAAACGTCGAAATATCTCAAACGGTATGGAAATGACGGTTAGTTTTCGTCAAAATCGACGAAATCATCGCGATTTGCGAGCTGTTGGGATTGTTTCGACGCTGAAACGTGTGTCCATTACATTTGGCGCGTAAAGTGGAGTGAAAAGAGCGCTTAAACGTCGAAATATCTCAAACGGTATGGGAAATGACGGTTAGTTTTCGTCAAAATCGACGAAATCATCGCGATTTGCGAGCTGTTGGGATTGTTTCGACGCTGAAACCGGCGTGCATTACATTTGGCGCGTAAAGTGGAGTGAAAAGAGCGCTTAAACGTCGAAATATCTCAAACGGTATGGAAATGACGGTTAGTTTTCGTCAAAATCGACGAAATCATCGCGATTTGCGAGCTGTTGGGATTGTTTCGACGCTGAAATCGGCGTGCATTACATTTGGCGCGTAAAGTGGAGTGAAAAAGAGCGCTTAAACGTCGAAATATCTCAAACGGGATGGAAATGACGGTCAGTTTTCGTCAAAATCGACGAAATCATCGCGATTTGCGAGCTGTTGGGATTGTTTCGACGCTGAAACCGGTGTGCATTACATTTGGCGCGTAAAGTGGAGTGAAAAGAGCGCTTAAACGTCGAAATATCTCAAACGGGATGGAAATGACGGTCAGTTTTCGTCAAAATCGACGAAATCATCGCGATTTGCGAGCTGTTGGGCTTGTTTCGACGCTGAAACGTGTGTCCATTACATTTGGCGCGTAAAGTGGAGTGAAAAGAGCGCTTAAACGTCGAAATATCTCAAACGGTATGGAAATGACGGTTAGTTTTCGTCAAAATCGACGAAATCATCGCGATTTGCGAGCTGTTGGGATTGTTTCGACGCTGAAACCGGCGTGCATTACATTTGGCGCGTAAAGTGGATTGAAAAGAGCGCATAAACGTCGAAATATCTCAAACGGGATGGAAATGACGGTTAGTTTTCGTCAAAATCGACGAAATCATCGCGATTTGCGAGCTGTTGGGCTTGTTTCGACGCTGAAACGTGTGTGCGTTACATGTGGCGCGTAAAGTGGAGTGAAAAGAGCGCTTAAACGTCGAAATATCTCAAACGGTATGGAAATGACGGTCAGTTTTCGTCAAAATCGACGAAATCATCGCGATTTGCGAGCTGTTGGGATTGTTTCGACGCTGAAACGTGTGTGCATTACATTTGGCGCGTAAAGTGGAGTGAAAAGAGCGCTTAAACGTCGAAATATCTCAAACGGTATGGAAATGACGGTTAGTTTTCGTCAAAATCGACGAAATCATCGCGATTTGCGAGCTGTTGGGATTGTTTCGACGCTGAAACCGGCGTGCATTATATTTGGCGCGTAAAGTGGATTGAAAAGAGCGCATAAACGTCGAAATATCTCAAACGGTATGGAAATGACGGTTAGTTTTCGTCAAAATCGACGAAATCATCGCGATTTGCGAGCTGTTGGGCTTGTTTCGACGCTGAAACGTGCGTGCATTACATTTGGCGCGTAAAGTGGAGTGAAAAGAGCGCTTAAACGTCGAAATATCTCAAACGGGATGGAAATGACGGTTAGTTTTCGTCAAAATCGACGAAATCATCGCGATTTGCGAGCTGTTGGGATTGTTTCGACGCTGAAACGTGTGTCCATTACATTTGGCGCGTAAAGTGGAGTGAAAAGAGCGCTTAAACGTCGAAATATCTCAAACGGTATGGAAATGACGGTTAGTTTTCGTCAAAATCGACGAAATCATCGCGATTTGCGAGCTGTTGGGATTGTTTCGACGCTGAAACGGCGTGCATTACATTTGGCGCGTAAAGTGGAGTGAAAAGGAGCGCTTAAACGTCGAAATATCTCAAACGGGATGGAAATGACGGTCAGTTTTCGTCAAAATCGACGAAATCATCGCGATTTGCGAGCTGTGGGATTGTTTCGACGCTGAAACGTGTGCGTTACATTTGGCGCGTAAAGTGGAGTGAAAAGAGCGCTTAAACGTCGAAATATCTCAAACGGTATGGAAATGACGGTTAGTTTTCGTCAAAATCGACGAAATCATCGCGATTTGCGAGCTGTTGGGCTTGTTTCGACGCTGAAACGTGCGTGCATTACATTTGGCGCGTAAAGTGGAGTGAAAAGAGCGCTTAAACGTCGAAATATCTCAAACGGGATGGAAATGACGGTTAGTTTTCGTCAAAATCGACGAAATCATCGCGATTTGCGAGCTGTTGGGCTTGTTTCGACGCTGAAACGTGCGTGCATTACATTTGGCGCGTAAAGTGGAGTGAAAAGAGCGCTTAAACGTCGAAATATCTCAAACGGGATGGAAATGACGGTCAGTTTTCGTCAAAATCGACGAAATCATCGCGATTTGCGAGCTGTTGGGCTTGTTTCGACGCTGAAACGTGCGTGCATTACATTTGGCGCGTAAAGTGGAGTGAAAAGAGCGCTTAAACGTCGAAATATCTCAAACGGGATGGAAATGACGGTCAGTTTTCGTCAAAATCGACGAAATCATCGCGATTTGCGAGCTGTTGGGCTTGTTTCGACGCTGAAACGTGTGTGCATTACATTTGGCGCGTAAAGTGGAGTGAAAAGAGCGCTTAAACGTCGAAATATCTCAAACGGTATGGAAATGACGGTTAGTTTTCGTCAAAATCGACGAAATCATCGCGATTTGCGAGCTGTTGGGATTGTTTCGACGCTGAAACCGGCGTGCATTACATTTGGCGCGTAAAGTGGAGTGAAAAGAGCGCATAAACGTCGAAATATCTCAAACGGTATGGAAATGACGGTTAGTTTTCGTCAAAATCGACGAAATCATCGCGATTTGCGAGCTGTTGGGATTGTTTCGACGCTGAAATCGGCGTGCATTACATTTGGCGCGTAAAGTGGAGTGAAAAGAGCGCTTAAACGTCGAAATATCTCAAACGGGATGGAAATGACGGTCAGTTTTCGTCAAAATCGACGAAATCATCGCGATTTGCGAGCTGTTGGGATTGTTTCGACGCTGAAACGTGGCGTGCATTACATTTGGCGCGTAAAGTGGAGTGAAAAGAGCGCTTAAACGTCGAAATATCTCAAACGGGATGGAAATGACGGTCAGTTTTCGTCAAAATCGACGAAATCATCGCGATTTGCGAGCTGTTGGGCTTGTTTCGACGCTGAAACGTGTGTGCATTACATTTGGCGCGTAAAGTGGAGTGAAAAGAGCGCTTAAACGTCGAAATATCTCAAACGGTATGGAAATGACGGTTAGTTTTCGTCAAAATCGACGAAATCATCGCGATTTGCGAGCTGTTGGGATTGTTTCGACGCTGAAACCGGCGTGCATTACATTTGGCGCGTAAAGTGGATTGAAAAGAGCGCATAAACGTCGAAATATCTCAAACGGGATGGAAATGACGGTCAGTTTTCGTCAAAATCGACGAAATCATCGCGATTTGCGAGCTGTTGGGCTTGTTTCGACGCTGAAACGTGTGTGCGTTACATTTGGCGCGTAAAGTGGAGTGAAAAGAGCGCTTAAACGTCGAAATATCTCAAACGGGATGGAAATGACGGTTAGTTTTCGTCAAAATCGACGAAATCATCGCGATTTGCGAGCTGTTGGGCATTGTTTCGACGCTGAAACCGGCGTGCATTACATTTGGCGCGTAAAGTGGAGTGAAAAGAGCGCTTAAACGTCGAAATATCTCAAACGGGATGGAAATGACGGTCAGTTTTCGTCAAAATCGACGAAATCATCGCGATTTGCGAGCTGTTGGGCTTGTTTCGACGCTGAAACGTGCGTGCGTTACATTTGGCGCGTAAAGTGGAGTGAAAAGAGCGCGTTAAACGTCGAAATATCTCAAACGGGATGGAAATGACGGTCAGTTTTCGTCAAAATCGACGAAATCATCGCGATTTGCGAGCTGTTGGGATTGTTTCGACGCTGAAACGTGTGTCCATTACATTTGGCGCGTAAAGTGGAGTGAAAAGAGCGCTTAAACGTCGAAATATCTCAAACGGTATGGAAATGACGGTTAGTTTTCGTCAAAATCGACGAAATCATCGCGATTTGCGAGCTGTTGGGATTGTTTCGACGCTGAAACCGGCGTGCATTACATTTGGCGCGTAAAGTGGAGTGAAAAGAGCGCATAAACGTCGAAATATCTCAAACGGGATGGAAATGACGGTTAGTTTTCGTCAAAATCGACGAAATCATCGCGATTTGCGAGCTGTTGGGCTTGTTTCGACGCTGAAACGTGTGTGCGTTACATTTGGCGCGTAAAGTGGAGTGAAAAGAGCGCTTAAACGTCGAAATATCTCAAACGAGATGGAAATGACGGTCAGTTTTCGTCAAAATCGACGAAATCATCGCGATTTGCGAGCTGTTGGGATTGTTTCGACGCTGAAACGTGTGTCCATTACATTTGGCGCGTAAAGTGGAGTGAAAAGAGCGCTTAAACGTCGAAATATCTCAAACGGTATGGAAATGACGGTTAGTTTTCGTCAAAATCGACGAAATCATCGCGATTTGCGAGCTGTTGGGATTGTTTCGACGCTGAAACCGGCGTGCATTACATTTGGCGCGTAAAGTGGAGTGAAAAGAGCGCATAAACGTCGAAATATCTCAAACGGGATGGAAATGACGGTTAGTTTTCGTCAAAATCGACGAAATCATCGCGATTTGCGAGCTGTTGGGCTTGTTTCGACGCTGAAACGTGCGTGCATTACATTTGGCGCGTAAAGTGGAGTGAAAAGAGCGCTTAAACGTCGAAATATCACAAACGGTATGGAAATGACGGTTAGTTTTCGTCAAAATCGACGAAATCATCGCGATTTGCGAGCTGTTGGGATTGTTTCGACGCTGAAACGTGTGTGCATTACATTTGGCGCGTAAAGTGGAGTGAAAAGAGCGCTTAAACGTCGAAATATCTCAAACGGTATGGAAATGACGGTTAGTTTTCGTCAAAATCGACGAAATCATCGCGATTTGCGAGCTGTTGGGATTGTTTCGACGCTGAAACCGGCGTGCATTACATTTGGCGCGTAAAGTGGAGTGAAAAGAGCGCATAAACGTCGAAATATCTCAAACGGGATGGAAATGACGGTTAGTTTTCGTCAAAATCGACGAAATCATCGCGATTTGCGAGCTGTTGGGCTTGTTTCGACGCTGAAACGTGTGTGCGTTACATGTGGCGCGTAAAGTGGAGTGAAAAGAGCGCTTAAACGTCGAAATATCTCAAACGAGATGGAAATGACGGTCAGTTTTCGTCAAAATCGACGAAATCATCGCGATTTGCGAGCTGTTGGGATTGTTTCGACGCTGAAACGTGTGTCCATTACATTTGGCGCGTAAAGTGGAGTGAAAAGAGGCGCTTAAACGTCGAAATATCACAAACGGTATGGAAATGACGGTTAGTTTTCGTCAAAATCGACGAAATCATCGCGATTTGCGAGCTGTTGGGATTGTTTCGACGCTGAAACCGGCGTGCATTACATTTGGCGCGTAAAGTGGAGTGAAAAGAGCGCATAAACGTCGAAATATCTCAAACGGTATGGAAATGACGGTTAGTTTTTCGTCAAAATCGACGAAATCATCGCGATTTGCGAGCTGTTGGGATTGTTTCGACGCTGAAATCGGCGTGCATTACATTTGGCGCGTAAAGTGGAGTGAAAAGAGCGCTTAAACGTCGAAATATCTCAAACGGGATGGAAATGACGGTCAGTTTTCGTCAAAATCGACGAAATCATCGCGATTTGCGAGCTGTTGGGCTTGTTTCGACGCTGAAACGTGCGTGCGTTACATTTGGCGCGTAAAGTGGAGTGAAAAGAGCGCTTAAACGTCGAAATATCTCAAACGGGATGGAAATGACGGTCAGTTTTCGTCAAAATCGACGAAATCATCGCGATTTGCGAGCTGTTGGGATTGTTTCGACGCTGAAACGGCGTGTGCGTTACATTTGGCGCGTAAAGTGGAGTGAAAAGAGCGCTTAAACGTCGAAATATCTCAAACGGGATGGAAATGACGGTTAGTTTTCGTCAAAATCGACGAAATCATCGCGATTTGCGAGCTGTTGGGATTGTTTCGACGCTGAAACCGGCGTGCATTACATTTGGCGCGTAAAGTGGAGTGAAAAGAGCGCATAAACGTCGAAATATCTCAAACGGGATGGAAATGACGGTCAGTTTTCGTCAAAATCGACGAAATCATCGCGATTTGCGAGCTGTTGGGATTGTTTCGACGCTGAAACGTGCGTGCATTACATTTGGCGCGTAAAGTGGAGTGAAAAGAGCGCTTAAACGTCGAAATATCTCAAACGGGATGGAAATGACGGTTAGTTTTCGTCAAAATCGACGAAATCATCGCGATTTGCGAGCTGTTGGGCTTGTTTCGACGCTGAAACCGGCGTGCATTACATTTGGCGCGTAAAGTGGAGTGAAAAGAGCGCTTAAACGTCGAAATATCTCAAACGGTATGGAAATGACGGTCAGTTTTCGTCAAAATCGACGAAATCATCGCGATTTGCGAGCTGTTGGGATTGTTTCGACGCTGAAACGTGTGTGCATTACATTTGGCGCGTAAAGTGGAGTGAAAAGAGCGCTTAAACGTCGAAATATCTCAAACGGGATGGAAATGACGGTTAGTTTTCGTCAAAATCGACGAAATCATCGCGATTTGCGAGCTGTTGGGATTGTTTCGACGCTGAAACCGGCGTGCATTATATTTGGCGCGTAAAGTGGAGTGAAAAGAGCGCATAAACGTCGAAATATCTCAAACGGTATGGAAATGACGGTTAGTTTTCGTCAAAATCGACGAAATCATCGCGATTTGCGAGCTGTTGGGCTTGTTTCGACGCTGAAACCGGTGTGCGTTACATTTGGCGCGTAAAGTGGAGTGAAAAGAGCGCTTAAACGTCGAAATATCTCAAACGGTATGGAAATGACGGTCAGTTTTCGTCAAAATCGACGAAATCATCGCGATTTGCGAGCTGTTGGGCTTGTTTCGACGCTGAAACCGGCGTGCATTACATTTGGCGCGTAAAGTGGAGTGAAAAGAGCGCTTAAACGTCGAAATATCTCAAACGGTATGGAAATGACGGTTAGTTTTCGTCAAAATCGACGAAATCATCGCGATTTGCGAGCTGTTGGGATTGTTTCGACGCTGAAATCGGCGTGCATTACATTTGGCGCGTAAAGTGGAGTGAAAAGAGCGCTTAAACGTCGAAATATCTCAAACGGGATGGAAATGACGGTCAGTTTTCGTCAAAATCGACGAAATCATCGCGATTTGCGAGCTGTTGGGCTTGTTTCGACGCTGAAACCGGTGTGCGTTACATTTGGCGCGTAAAGTGGAGTGAAAAGAGCGCTTAAACGTCGAAATATCTCAAACGGTATGGAAATGACGGTTAGTTTTCGTCAAAATCGACGAAATCATCGCGATTTGCGAGCTGTTGGGCTTGTTTCGACGCTGAAACCGGCGTGCATTACATTTGGCGCGTAAAGTGGAGTGAAAAGAGCGCTTAAACGTCGAAATATCTCAAACGGTATGGAAATGACGGCCAGTTTTCGTCAAAATCGACGAAATCATCGCGATTTGCGAGCTGTTGGGCTTGTTTCGACGCTGAAACCGGCGTGCATTACATTTGGCGCGTAAAGTGGAGTGAAAAGAGCGCTTAAACGTCGAAATATCACAAACGGTATGGAAATGACGGTTAGTTTTCGTCAAAATCGACGAAATCATCGCGATTTGCGAGCTGTTGGGATTGTTTCGACGCTGAAATCGGCGTGCATTACATTTGGCGCGTAACGTGGAGTGAAAAGAGCGCTAAAACGTCGAAATATCTCAAACGGGATGGAAATGACGGCCAGTTTTCATCAAAATCGACGAAATCATCGCGATTTGCGAGCTGTTGGGCTTGTTTCGACGCTGAAACCGGCGTGCATTACATTTGGCGCGTAAAGTGGAGTGAAAAGAGCGCTTAAACGTCGAAATATCTCAAACGGGATGGAAATGACGGTCAGTTTTCGTCAAAATCGACGAAATCATCGCGATTTGCGAGCTGTTGGGCTTGTTTCGACGCTGAAACGTGTGTGCATTACATTTGGCGCGTAAAGTGGAGTGAAAAGAGCGCTTAAACGTCGAAATATCTCAAACGGGATGGAAATGACGGTTAGTTTTCGTCAAAATCGACGAAATCATCGCGATTTGCGAGCTGTTGGGATTGTTTCGACGCTGAAACCGGCGTGCATTACATTTGGCGCGTAAAGTGGAGTGAAAAGAGCGCTTAAACGTCGAAATATCTCAAACGGGATGGAAATGACGGTTAGTTTTCGTCAAAATCGACGAAATCATCGCGATTTGCGAGCTGTTGGGCTTGTTTCGACGCTGAAACGGGCGTGCGTTACATTTGGCGCGTAAAGTGGAGTGAAAAGAGCGCTTAAACGTCGAAATATCTCAAACGGGATGGAAATGACGGTCAGTTTTCGTCAAAATCGACGAAATCATCGCGATTTGCGAGCTGTTGGGATTGTTTCGACGCTGAAACGTGTGTCCATTACATTTGGCGCGTAAAGTGGAGTGAAAAGAGCGCTTAAACGTCGAAATATCTCAAACGGTATGGAAATGACGGTTAGTTTTCGTCAAAATCGACGAAATCATCGCGATTTGCGAGCTGTTGGGATTGTTTCGACGCTGAAACCGGCGTGCATTATATTTGGCGCGCAAAGTGGATTGAAAAGAGCGCATAAACGTCGAAATATCTCAAACGGTATGGAAATGACGGTTAGTTTTCGTCAAAATCGACGAAATCATCGCGATTTGCGAGCTGTTGGGATTGTTTCGACGCTGAAACGGCGTGCATTACATTTGGCGCGTAAAGTGGAGTGAAAAGAGCGCTTAAACGTCGAAATATCTCAAACGGGATGGAAATGACGGTCAGTTTTCGTCAAAATCGACGAAATCATCGCGATTTGCGAGCTGTTGGGATTGTTTCGACGCTGAAACGTGTGTGCATTACATTTGGCGCGTAAAGTGGAGTGAAAAGAGCGCTTAAACGTCGAAATATCTCAAACGGGATGGAAATGACGGTTAGTTTTCGTCAAAATCGACGAAATCATCGCGATTTGCGAGCTGTTGGGATTGTTTCGACGCTGAAACGGCGTGCATTACATTTGGCGCGTAAAGTGGAGTGAAAAGAGCGCTTAAACGTCGAAATATCTCAAACGGGATGGAAATGACGGTTAGTTTTCGTCAAAATCGACGAAATCATCGCGATTTGCGAGCTGTTGGGCTTGTTTCGACGCTGAAACGGCGTGCATTACATTTGGCGCGTAAAGTGGAGTGAAAAGAGCGCTTAAACGTCGAAATATCTCAAACGGGATGGAAATGACGGTCAGTTTTCGTCAAAATCGACGAAATCATCGCGATTTGCGAGCTGTTGGGATTGTTTCGACGCTGAAACGTGGCGTGCATTACATTTGGCGCGTAAAGTGGAGTGAAAAGAGCGCTTAAACGTCGAAATATCTCAAACGGTATGGAAATGACGGTTAGTTTTCGTCAAAATCGACGAAATCATCGCGATTTGCGAGCTGTTGGGCTTGTTTCGACGCTGAAACCGGCGTGCATTACATTTGGCGCGTAAAGTGGAGTGAAAAGAGCGCTTAAACGTCGAAATATCTCAAACGGGATGGAAATGACGGCCAGTTTTCGTCAAAATCGACGAAATCATCGCGATTTGCGAGCTGTTGGGCTTGTTTCGACGCTGAAACGTGTGTGCGTTACATGTGGCGCGTAAAGTGGAGTGAAAAGAGCGCTTAAACGTCGAAATATCTCAAACGGGATGGAAATGACGGTCAGTTTTCGTCAAAATCGACGAAATCATCGCGATTTGCGAGCTGTTGGGATTGTTTCGACGCTGAAACGTGTGTGCATTACATTTGGCGCGTAAAGTGGAGTGAAAAGAGCGCTTAAACGTCGAAATATCTCAAACGGTATGGAAATGACGGTTAGTTTTCGTCAAAATCGACGAAATCATCGCGATTTGCGAGCTGTTGGGATTGTTTCGACGCTGAAACCGGCGTGCATTACATTTGGCGCGTAAAGTGGAGTGAAAAGAGCGCTTAAACGTCGAAATATCTCAAACGGTATGGAAATGACGGTTAGTTTTCGTCAAAATCGACGAAATCATCGCGATTTGCGAGCTGTTGGGATTGTTTCGACGCTGAAATCGGCGTGCATTACATTTGGCGCGTAAAGTGGAGTGAAAAGAGCGCTTAAACGTCGAAATATCTCAAACGGGATGGAAATGACGGTCAGTTTTCGTCAAAATCGACGAAATCATCGCGATTTGCGAGCTGTTGGGCTTGTTTCGACGCTGAAACCGGCGTGCATTACATTTGGCGCGTAAAGTGGAGTGAAAAGAGCGCTTAAACGTCGAAATATCTCAAACGGGATGGAAATGACGGTCAGTTTTCGTCAAAATCGACGAAATCATCGCGATTTGCGAGCTGTTGGGCTTGTTTCGACGCTGAAACGTGCGTGCATTACATTTGGCGCGTAAAGTGGAGTGAAAAGAGCGCTTAAACGTCGAAATATCTCAAACGGGATGGAAATGACGGTCAGTTTTCGTCAAAATCGACGAAATCATCGCGATTTGCGAGCTGTTGGGCTTGTTTCGACGCTGAAACCGGCGTGCATTACATTTGGCGCGTAAAGTGGAGTGAAAAGAGCGCTTAAACGTCGAAATATCTCAAACGGGATGGAAATGACGGTCAGTTTTCGTCAAAATCGACGAAATCATCGCGATTTGCGAGCTGTTGGGATTGTTTCGACGCTGAAACGTGCGTGCATTACATTTGGCGCGTAAAGTGGAGTGAAAAGAGCGCTTAAACGTCGAAATATCTCAAACGGTATGGAAATGACGGTTAGTTTTCGTCAAAATCGACGAAATCATCGCGATTTGCGAGCTGTTGGGCTTGTTTCGACGCTGAAACCGGCGTGCATTACATTTGGCGCGTAAAGTGGAGTGAAAAGAGCGCTTAAACGTCGAAATATCTCAAACGGGATGGAAATGACGGCCAGTTTTCGTCAAAATCGACGAAATCATCGCGATTTGCGAGCTGTTGGGCTTGTTTCGACGCTGAAACGTGTGTGCGTTACATGTGGCGCGTAAAGTGGAGTGAAAAGAGCGCTTAAACGTCGAAATATCTCAAACGAGATGGAAATGACGGTCAGTTTTCGTCAAAATCGACGAAATCATCGCGATTTGCGAGCTGTTGGGATTGTTTCGACGCTGAAACGTGTGTCCATTACATTTGGCGCGTAAAGTGGAGTGAAAAGAGCGCTTAAACGTCGAAATATCTCAAACGGTATGGAAATGACGGTTAGTTTTCGTCAAAATCGACGAAATCATCGCGATTTGCGAGCTGTTGGGATTGTTTCGACGCTGAAACCGGCGTGCATTACATTTGGCGCGTAAAGTGGAGTGAAAAGAGCGCTTAAACGTCGAAATATCTCAAACGGTATGGAAATGACGGTTAGTTTTCGTCAAAATCGACGAAATCATCGCGATTTGCGAGCTGTTGGGATTGTTTCGACGCTGAAATCGGCGTGCATTACATTTGGCGCGTAAAGTGGAGTGAAAAGAGCGCTTAAACGTCGAAATATCTCAAACGGGATGGAAATGACGGCCAGTTTTCGTCAAAATCGACGAAATCATCGCGATTTGCGAGCTGTTGGGCTTGTTTCGACGCTGAAACCGGCGTGCATTACATTTGGCGCGTAAAGTGGAGTGAAAAGAGCGCTTAAACGTCGAAATATCTCAAACGGGATGGAAATGACGGTTAGTTTTCGTCAAAATCGACGAAATCATCGCGATTTGCGAGCTGTTGGGCTTGTTTCGACGCTGAAACGTGTGTGCGTTACATTTGGCGCGTAAAGTGGAGTGAAAAGAGCGCTTAAACGTCGAAATATCTCAAACGGGATGGAAATGACGGTCAGTTTTCGTCAAAATCGACGAAATCATCGCGATTTGCGAGCTGTTGGGATTGTTTCGACGCTGAAACGTGCGTGCATTACATTTGGCGCGTAAAGTGGAGTGAAAAGAGCGCTTAAACGTCGAAATATCTCAAACGGGATGGAAATGACGGTCAGTTTTCGTCAAAATCGACGAAATCATCGCGATTTGCGAGCTGTTGGGCTTGTTTCGACGCTGAAACCGGCGTGCATTACATTTGGCGCGTAAAGTGGAGTGAAAAGAGCGCTTAAACGTCGAAATATCTCAAACGGTATGGAAATGACGGTCAGTTTTCGTCAAAATCGACGAAATCATCGCGATTTGCGAGCTGTTGGGCTTGTTTCGACGCTGAAACCGGTGTGCATTACATTTGGCGCGTAAAGTGGAGTGAAAAGAGCGCTTAAACGTCGAAATATCTCAAACGGGATGGAAATGACGGTCAGTTTTCGTCAAAATCGACGAAATCATCGCGATTTGCGAGCTGTTGGGATTGTTTCGACGCTGAAACGTGTGTGCGTTACATTTGGCGCGTAAAGTGGAGTGAAAAGAGCGCTTAAACGTCGAAATATCTCAAACGGGATGGAAATGACGGTCAAGTTTTCGTCAAAATCGACGAAATCATCGCGATTTGCGAGCTGTTGGGCTTGTTTCGACGCTGAAACGTGTGTGCATTACATTTGGCGCGTAAAGTGGAGTGAAAAGAGCGCTTAAACGTCGAAATATCTCAAACGGGATGGAAATGACGGTTAGTTTTCGTCAAAATCGACGAAATCATCGCGATTTGCGAGCTGTTGGGCTTGTTTCGACGCTGAAACGTGCGTGCATTACATTTGGCGCGTAAAGTGGAGTGAAAAGAGCGCTTAAACGTCGAAATATCTCAAACGGGATGGAAATGACGGTCAGTTTTCGTCAAAATCGACGAAATCATCGCGATTTGCGAGCTGTTGGGCTTGTTTCGACGCTGAAACGTGCGTGCATTACATTTGGCGCGTAAAGTGGAGTGAAAAGAGCGCTTAAACGTCGAAATATCTCAAACGGGATGGAAATGACGGTCAGTTTTCGTCAAAATCGACGAAATCATCGCGATTTGCGAGCTGTTGGGCTTGTTTCGACGCTGAAACCGTGTGCATTACATTTGGCGCGTAAAGTGGAGTGAAAAGAGCGCTTAAACGTCGAAATATCTCAAACGGGATGGAAATGACGGTCAGTTTTCGTCAAAATCGACGAAATCATCGCGATTTGCGAGCTGTTGGGCTTGTTTCGACGCTGAAACCGGCGTGCATTACATTTGGCGCGTAAAGTGGAGTGAAAAGAGCGCTTAAACGTCGAAATATCTCAAACGGGATGGAAATGACGGTCAGTTTTCGTCAAAATCGACGAAATCATCGCGATTTGCGAGCTGTTGGGCTTGTTTCGACGCTGAAACGTGTGTGCATTACATTTGGCGCGTAAAGTGGAGTGAAAAGAGCGCTTAAACGTCGAAATATCTCAAACGGGATGGAAATGACGGTCAGTTTTCGTCAAAATCGACGAAATCATCGCGATTTGCGAGCTGTTGGGCTTGTTTCGACGCTGAAACCGGTGTGCATTACATTTGGCGCGTAAAGTGGAGTGAAAAGAGCGCTTAAACGTCGAAATATCTCAAACGGGATGGAAATGACGGTCAGTTTTCGTCAAAATCGACGAAATCATCGCGATTTGCGAGCTGTTGGGCTTGTTTCGACGCTGAAACGTGTGTGCGTTACATTTGGCGCGTAAAGTGGAGTGAAAAGAGCGCTTAAACGTCGAAATATCTCAAACGGGATGGAAATGACGGTCAGTTTTCGTCAAAATCGACGAAATCATCGCGATTTGCGAGCTGTTGGGCTTGTTTCGACGCTGAAACCGGTGTGCATTACATTTGGCGCGTAAAGTGCAGTGAAAAGAGCGCTTAAACGTCGAAATATCACAAACGGGATGGAAATGACGGTCAGTTTTCGTCAAAATCGACGAAATCATCGCGATTTGCGAGCTGTTGGGCTTGTTTCGACGCTGAAACGTGCGTGCATTACATTTGGCGCGTAAAGTGCAGTGAAAAGAGCGCTTAAACGTCGAAATATCTCAAACGGGATGGAAATGACGGTCAATTTTCGTCAAAATCGACGAAATCATCGCGATTTGCGAGCTGTTGGGCTTGTTTCGACGCTGAAACGTGTGTGCATTACATTTGGCGCGTAAAGTGCAGTGAAAAGAGCGCTTAAACGTCGAAATATCTCAAACGGGATGGAAATGACGGTCAGTTTTCGTCAAAATCGACGAAATCATCGCGATTTGCGAGCTGTTGGGCTTGTTTCGACGCTGAAACCGGTGTGCATTACATTTGGCGCGTAAAGTGCAGTGAAAAGAGCGCTTAAACGTCGAAATATCTCAAACGGGATGGAAATGACGGTCAGTTTTCGTCAAAATCGACGAAATCATCGCGATTTGCGAGCTGTTGGGCTTGTTTCGACGCTGAAACCGGTGTGCATTACATTTGGCGCGTAAAGTGCAGTGAAAAGAGCGCTTAAACGTCGAAATATCTCAAACGGGATGGAAATGACGGTCAGTTTTCGTCAAAATCGACGAAATCATCGCGATTTGCGAGCCGTTGGGCTTGTTTCGACGCTGAAACGTGTGTGCATTACATTTGGCGCGTAAAGTGCAGTGAAAAGAGCGCTTAAACGTCGAAATATCTCAAACGGGATGGAAATGACGGTCAATTTTCGTCAAAATCGACGAAATCATCGCGATTTGCGAGCTGTTGGGCTTGTTTCGACGCTGAAACCGGTGTGCATTACATTTGGCGCGTAAAGTGCAGTGAAAAGAGCGCTTAAACGTCGAAATATCTCAAACGGGATGGAAATGACGGTCAATTTTCGTCAAAATCGACGAAATCATCGCGATTTGCGAGCCGTTGGGCTTGTTTCGACGCTGAAACGTGCGTGCATTACATTTGGCGCGTAAAGTGCAGTGAAAAGAGCGCTTAAACGTCGAAATATCACAAACGGGATGGAAATGACGGTCAATTTTCGTCAAAATCGACGAAATCATCGCGATTTGCGAGCCGTTGGGCTTGTTTCGACGCTGAAACGTGTGTGCATTACATTTGGCGCGTAAAGTGGAGTGAAAAGAGCGCTTAAACGTCGAAATATCTCAAACGGGATGGAAATGACGGTCAATTTTCGTCAAAATCGACGAAATCATCGCGATTTGCGAGCCGTTGGGCTTGTTTCGACGCTGAAACGTGTGTGCATTACATTTGGCGCGTAAAGTGCAGTGAAAAGAGCGCTTAAACGTCGAAATATCTCAAACGGGATGGAAATGACGGTCAATTTTCGTCAAAATCGACGAAATCATCGCGATTTGCGAGCTGTTGGGCTTGTTTCGACGCTGAAACGTGTGTGCATTACATTTGGCGCGTAAAGTGCAGTGAAAAGAGCGCTTAAACGTCGAAATATCTCAAACGGGATGGAAATGACGGTCAGTTTTCGTCAAAATCGACGAAATCATCGCGATTTGCGAGCTGTTGGGCTTGTTTCGACGCTGAAACGTGCGTGCATTACATTTGGCGCGTAAAGTGCAGTGAAAAGAGCGCTTAAACGTCGAAATATCTCAAACGGGATGGAAATGACGGTCAGTTTTCGTCAAAATCGACGAAATCATCGCGATTTGCGAGCTGTTGGGCTTGTTTCGACGCTGAAACGTGTGTGCATTACATTTGGCGCGTAAAGTGCAGTGAAAAGAGCGCTTAAACGTCGAAATATCTCAAACGGGATGGAAATGACGGTCAGTTTTCGTCAAAATCGACGAAATCATCGCGATTTGCGAGCTGTTGGGCTTGTTTCGACGCTGAAACGTGTGTGCATTACATTTGGCGCGTAAAGTGGAGTGAAAAGAGCGCTTAAACGTCGAAATATCTCAAACGGGATGGAAATGACGGTCAGTTTTCGTCAAAATCGACGAAATCATCGCGATTTGCGAGCTGTTGGGCTTGTTTCGACGCTGAAACGTGTGTGCATTACATTTGGCGCGTAAAGTGGAGTGAAAAGAGCGCTTAAACGTCGAAATATCTCAAACGGGATGGAAATGACGGTCAGTTTTCGTCAAAATCGACGAAATCATCGCGATTTGCGAGCTGTTGGGCTTGTTTCGACGCTGAAACGTGTGTGTGCATTACATTTGGCGCGTAAAGTGCAGTGAAAAGAGCGCTAAAACGTCGAAATATCTCAAACGGGATGGAAATGACGGTCAGTTTTCGTCAAAATCGACGAAATCATCGCGATTTGCGAGCTGTTGGGCTTGTTTCGACGCTGAAACGTGTGTCGTTACATTGCGTTACATTTGGCGCGTAAAGTGCAGTGAAAAGAGCGCTTAAACGTCGAAATATCTCAAACGGGATGGAAATGACGGTCAGTTTTCGTCAAAATCGACGAAATCATCGCGATTTGCGAGCCGTTGGGCTTGTTTCGACGCTGAAACCGGCGTGCATTACATTTGGCGCGTAAAGTGCAGTGAAAAGAGCGCTTAAACGTCGAAATATCTCAAACGGGATGGAAATGACGTCCAGTTTTCGTCAAAATCGACGAAATCATCGCGATTTGCGAGCTGTTGGGCTTGTTTCGACGCTGAAACGTGTGTGCGTTACATTTGGCGCGTAAAGTGCAGTGAAAAGAGCGCTTAAACGTCGAAATATCTCAAACGGGATGGAAATGACGGTCAATTTTCGTCAAAATCGACGAAATCATCGCGATTTGCGAGCTGTTGGGCTTGTTTCGACGCTGAAACCGGCGTGCATTACATTTGGCGCGTAAAGTGCAGTGAAAAGAGCGCTTAAACGTCGAAATATCACAAACGGGATGGAAATGACGGTCAATTTTCGTCAAAATCGACGAAATCATCGCGATTTGCGAGCTGTTGGGCTTGTTTCGACGCTGAAACGTGTGTGCATTACATTTGGCGCGTAAAGTGCAGTGAAAAGAGCGCTTAAACGTCGAAATATCTCAAACGGGATGGAAATGACGGTCATTTTTCGTCAAAATCGACGAAATCATCGCGATTTGCGAGCCGTTGGGCTTGTTTCGACGCTGAAACCGGTGTGCATTACATTTGGCGCGTAAAGTGCAGTGAAAAGAGCGCTTAAACGTCGAAATATCTCAAACGGGATGGAAATGACGGTCAATTTTCGTCAAAATCGACGAAATCATCGCGATTTGCGAGCTGTTGGGCTTGTTTCGACGCTGAAACGTGCGTGCATTACATTTGGCGCGTAAAGTGCAGTGAAAAGAGCGCTTAAACGTCGAAATATCTCAAACGGGATGGAAATGACGGTCAATTTTCGTCAAAATCGACGAAATCATCGCGATTTGCGAGCTGTTGGGCTTGTTTCGACGCTGAAACGTGTGTGCATTACATTTGGCGCGTAAAGTGCAGTGAAAAGAGCGCTTAAACGTCGAAATATCTCAAACGGGATGGAAATGACGGTCAATTTTCGTCAAAATCGACGAAATCATCGCGATTTGCGAGCCGTTGGGCTTGTTTCGACGCTGAAACGTGTGTGCATTACATTTGGCGCGTAAAGTGCAGTGAAAAGAGCGCTTAAACGTCGAAATATCTCAAACGGGATGGAAATGACGGTCAGTTTTCGTCAAAATCGACGAAATCATCGCGATTTGCGAGCTGTTGGGCTTGTTTCGACGCTGAAACCGGTGTGCATTACATTTGGCGCGTAAAGTGCAGTGAAAAGAGCGCTTAAACGTCGAAATATCTCAAACGGGATGGAAATGACGGTCAATTTTCGTCAAAATCGACGAAATCATCGCGATTTGCGAGCCGTTGGGCTTGTTTCGACGCTGAAACGTGTGTGCATTACATTTGGCGCGTAAAGTGC
The DNA here is from genome assembly GCA_019677175.1 of Bombus sylvicola. Classification (NCBI taxonomy): domain Eukaryota; kingdom Metazoa; phylum Arthropoda; class Insecta; order Hymenoptera; family Apidae; genus Bombus; species Bombus sylvicola. The sequence goes on along the minus strand of JACSOB010000284.1, from coordinate 5,274 downwards.
AGTGAAAAGAGCGCTTAAACGTCGAAATATCTCAAACGGGATGGAAATGACGGTCAATTTTCGTCAAAATCGACGAAATCATCGCGATTTGCGAGCTGTTGGGCTTGTTTCGACGCTGAAACGTGTGCATTACATTTGGCGCGTAAAGTGCAGTGAAAAGAGCGCTTAAACGTCGAAATATCTCAAACGGGATGGAAATGACGGTCAATTTTCGTCAAAATCGACGAAATCATCGCGATTTGCGAGCCGTTGGGCTTGTTTCGACGCTGAAACGTGTGTGCATTACATTTGGCGCGTAAAGTGCAGTGAAAAGAGCGCTTAAACGTCGAAATATCTCAAACGGGATGGAAATGACGGTCAATTTTCGTCAAAATCGACGAAATCATCGCGATTTGCGAGCCGTTGGGCTTGTTTCGACGCTGAAACGTGTGTGCATTACATTTGGCGCGTAAAGTGCAGTGAAAAGAGCGCTTAAACGTCGAAATATCTCAAACGGGATGGAAATGACGGTCAATTTTCGTCAAAATCGACGAAATCATCGCGATTTGCGAGCCGTTGGGCTTGTTTCGACGCTGAAACGTGTGTGCATTACATTTGGCGCGTAAAGTGCAGTGAAAAGAGCGCTTAAACGTCGAAATATCTCAAACGGGATGGAAATGACGGTCAATTTTCGTCAAAATCGACGAAATCATCGCGATTTGCGAGCCGTTGGGCTTGTTTCGACGCTGAAACGTGCGTGCATTACATTTGGCGCGTAAAGTGCAGTGAAAAGAGCGCTTAAACGTCGAAATATCTCAAACGGGATGGAAATGACGGTCAATTTTCGTCAAAATCGACGAAATCATCGCGATTTGCGAGCCGTTGGGCTTGTTTCGACGCTGAAACGTGCGTGCATTACATTTGGCGCGTAAAGTGCAGTGAAAAGAGCGCTTAAACGTCGAAATATCTCAAACGGGATGGAAATGACGGTCAATTTTCGTCAAAATCGACGAAATCATCGCGATTTGCGAGCCGTTGGGCTTGTTTCGACGCTGAAACGTGTGTGCATTACATTTGGCGCGTAAAGTGCAGTGAAAAGAGCGCTTAAACGTCGAAATATCTCAAACGGGATGGAAATGACGGTCAATTTTCGTCAAAATCGACGAAATCATCGCGATTTGCGAGCCGTTGGGCTTGTTTCGACGCTGAAACGTGTGTGCATTACATTTGGCGCGTAAAGTGCAGTGAAAAGAGCGCTTAAACGTCGAAATATCTCAAACGGGATGGAAATGACGGTCAATTTTCGTCAAAATCGACGAAATCATCGCGATTTGCGAGCCGTTGGGCTTGTTTCGACGCTGAAACCGGTGTGCATTACATTTGGCGCGTAAAGTGCAGTGAAAAGAGCGCTTAAACGTCGAAATATCTCAAACGGGATGGAAATGACGGTCAATTTTCGTCAAAATCGACGAAATCATCGCGATTTGCGAGCCGTTGGGCTTGTTTCGACGCTGAAACGTGTGTGCATTACATTTGGCGCGTAAAGTGCAGTGAAAAGAGCGCTTAAACGTCGAAATATCTCAAACGGGATGGAAATGACGGTCAATTTTCGTCAAAATCGACGAAATCATCGCGATTTGCGAGCCGTTGGGCTTGTTTCGACGCTGAAACGTGTGTGCATTACATTTGGCGCGTAAAGTGCAGTGAAAAGAGCGCTTAAACGTCGAAATATCTCAAACGGGATGGAAATGACGGTCAATTTTCGTCAAAATCGACGAAATCATCGCGATTTGCGAGCCGTTGGGCTTGTTTCGACGCTGAAACGTGTGTGCATTACATTTGGCGCGTAAAGTGCAGTGAAAAGAGCGCTTAAACGTCGAAATATCTCAAACGGGATGGAAATGACGGTCAATTTTCGTCAAAATCGACGAAATCATCGCGATTTGCGAGCCGTTGGTTTGATTTTCGACGCTGAAACGTGTGTGCATTACATTTGGCGCGTAAAGTGGAGGAAAGAGCGCTTAAACGTCGAAATATCTCAAACGGGATGGAAATGACGGTCAATTTTCGTCAAAATCGACGAAATCATCGCGATTTGCGAGCCGTTGGGCTTGTTTCGACGCTGAAACGTGTGTGCATTACATTTGGCGCGTAAAGTGCAGTGAAAAGAGCGCTTAAACGTCGAAATATCTCAAACGGGATGGAAATGACGGTCAATTTTCGTCAAAATCGACGAAATCATCGCGATTTGCGAGCCGTTGGGCTTGTTTCGACGCTGAAACGTGTGTGCATTACATTTGGCGCGTAAAGTGCAGTGAAAAGAGCGCTTAAACGTCGAAATATCTCAAACGGGATGGAAATGACGGTCAATTTTCGTCAAAATCGACGAAATCATCGCGATTTGCGAGCCGTTGGGCTTGTTTCGACGCTGAAACGTGTGTGCATTACATTTGGCGCGTAAAGTGCAGTGAAAAGAGCGCTTAAACGTCGAAATATCTCAAACGGGATGGAAATGACGGTCAATTTTCGTCAAAATCGACGAAATCATCGCGATTTGCGAGCCGTTGGGCTTGTTTCGACGCTGAAACGTGTGTGCATTACATTTGGCGCGTAAAGTGCAGTGAAAAGAGCGCTTAAACGTCGAAATATCTCAAACGGGATGGAAATGACGGTCAATTTTCGTCAAAATCGACGAAATCATCGCGATTTGCGAGCCGTTGGGCTTGTTTCGACGCTGAAACGTGTGTGCATTACATTTGGCGCGTAAAGTGCAGTGAAAAGAGCGCTTAAACGTCGAAATATCTCAAACGGGATGGAAATGACGGTCAATTTTCGTCAAAATCGACGAAATCATCGCGATTTGCGAGCCGTTGGGCTTGTTTCGACGCTGAAACGTGTGTGCATTACATTTGGCGCGTAAAGTGCAGTGAAAAGAGCGCTTAAACGTCGAAATATCTCAAACGGGATGGAAATGACGGTCAATTTTCGTCAAAATCGACGAAATCATCGCGATTTGCGAGCCGTTGGGCTTGTTTCGACGCTGAAACGTGTGTGCATTACATTTGGCGCGTAAAGTGCAGTGAAAAGAGCGCTTAAACGTCGAAATATCTCAAACGGGATGGAAATGACGGTCAATTTTCGTCAAAATCGACGAAATCATCGCGATTTGCGAGCCGTTGGGCTTGTTTCGACGCTGAAACGTGTGTGCATTACATTTGGCGCGTAAAGTGCAGTGAAAAGAGCGCTTAAACGTCGAAATATCTCAAACGGGATGGAAATGACGGTCAATTTTCGTCAAAATCGACGAAATCATCGCGATTTGCGAGCCGTTGGGCTTGTTTCGACGCTGAAACGTGTGCATTACATTTGGCGCGTAAAGTGCAGTGAAAAGAGCGCTTAAACGTCGAAATATCTCAAACGGGATGGAAATGACGGTCAATTTTCGTCAAAATCGACGAAATCATCGCGATTTGCGAGCCGTTGGGCTTGTTTCGACGCTGAAACGTGTGTGCATTACATTTGGCGCGTAAAGTGCAGTGAAAAGAGCGCTTAAACGTCGAAATATCTCAAACGGGATGGAAATGACGGTCAATTTTCGTCAAAATCGACGAAATCATCGCGATTTGCGAGCCGTTGGGCTTGTTTCGACGCTGAAACGTGTGCATTACATTTGGCGCGTAAAGTGCAGTGAAAAGAGCGCTTAAACGTCGAAATATCTCAAACGGGATGGAAATGACGGTCAATTTTCGTCAAAATCGACGAAATCATCGCGATTTGCGAGCCGTTGGGCTTGTTTCGACGCTGAAACGTGTGCATTACATTTGGCGCGTAAAGTGCAGTGAAAAGAGCGCTTAAACGTCGAAATATCTCAAACGGGATGGAAATGACGGTCAATTTTCGTCAAAATCGACGAAATCATCGCGATTTGCGAGCCGTTGGGCTTGTTTCGACGCTGAAACGTGTGTGCATTACATTTGGCGCGTAAAGTGCAGTGAAAAGAGCGCTTAAACGTCGAAATATCTCAAACGGGATGGAAATGACGGTCAATTTTCGTCAAAATCGACGAAATCATCGCGATTTGCGAGCCGTTGGGCTTGTTTCGACGCTGAAACGTGTGTGCATTACATTTGGCGCGTAAAGTGCAGTGAAAAGAGCGCTTAAACGTCGAAATATCTCAAACGGGATGGAAATGACGGTCAATTTTCGTCAAAATCGACGAAATCATCGCGATTTGCGAGCCGTTGGGCTTGTTTCGACGCTGAAACGTGTGTGCATTACATTTGGCGCGTAAAGTGCAGTGAAAAGAGCGCTTAAACGTCGAAATATCTCAAACGGGATGGAAATGACGGTCAATTTTCGTCAAAATCGACGAAATCATCGCGATTTGCGAGCCGTTGGGCTTGTTTCGACGCTGAAACGTGTGTGCATTACATTTGGCGCGTAAAGTGTCAGTGAAAAGAGCGCTTAAACGTCGAAATATCTCAAACGGGATGGAAATGACGGTCAATTTTCGTCAAAATCGACGAAATCATCGCGATTTGCGAGCCGTTGGGTTTGTTTCGACGCTGAAACGTGTGCATTACATTTGGCGCGTAAAGTGCAGTGAAAAGAGCGCTTAAACGTCGAAATATCTCAAACGGGATGGAAATGACGGTCAATTTTCGTCAAAATCGACGAAATCATCGCGATTTGCGAGCCGTTGGGCTTGTTTCGACGCTGAAACGTGTGCATTACATTTGGCGCGTAAAGTGCAGTGAAAAGAGCGCTTAAACGTCGAAATATCTCAAACGGGATGGAAATGACGGTCAATTTTCGTCAAAATCGACGAAATCATCGCGATTTGCGAGCCGTTGGGCTTGTTTCGACGCTGAAACGTGTGCATTACATTTGGCGCGTAAAGTGCAGTGAAAAGAGCGCTTAAACGTCGAAATATCTCAAACGGGATGGAAATGACGGTCAATTTTCGTCAAAATCGACGAAATCATCGCGATTTGCGAGCCGTTGGCTTTGTTTCGACGCTGAAACGTGTGTGTCATTACATTTGGCGCGTAAAGTGCAGTGAAAAGAGCGCTTAAACGTCGAAATATCTCAAACGGGATGGAAATGACGGTCAATTTTCGTCAAAATCGACGAAATCATCGCGATTTGCGAGCCGTTGGGTTTGTTTCGACGCTGAAACGTGTGCGCATTGGCATTTGGCGCGTAAAGTGCAGTGAAAAGAGCGCTTAAACGTCGAAATATCTCAAACGGGATGGAATGACGGTCAATTTTCGTCAAAATCGACGAAATCATCGC
>JACSOB010000283.1:0-25611 GCA_019677175.1 Bombus sylvicola | reverse complement strand
CAAGAACTGAAATTAATCGATCCTTCTCGGTACCAATTACATCGGTGTCAACCTCGTTAACGTTGACCTCGTCTTCCGTGGTTTTACTACAGGCGCTAATCACTTTCGTCTTACAAATATCGACTCTATCCCGTGTAATATTTACGTCGAACCCTTGGCTTAAAATTTCACGTCCTATCATGATATCGTATTCTAAGTAGCTATTAGCAAGGACATGGAAAGTTATCTCCAGAGTAAAACCGTAGATACGTACAGGGGATAAAATTTGGGACGTACTTTTAACGCAATTGTTTCCTATTCCTCGCATGACTACTACGTCAGTCGTTCTTTTGCCAGCGAATTTCGCGGCGGCGGACTCCTTAATTAACGAGCATTCGGCTCCGGAATCGAAACAAAAGGGGAACGACTCACCCAGGTGGCTTAATTCGCCAGTTGGAGCTTCCATCAGACAGTCATCAATCCGTCGGTCCTTCCCGGATGGGCAGTTAGGGGCGATATGTCCTTCCTCATGGCACTTGAAGCAAGTCAGCTTCGACGATGTGGCTGGTCGTTTTTCCTTTGAATTCCGTATATCCTGCTCCTTCCTAGCTCGGGTGTTTGCGTGACACTCCTTCTTCCTATGTCCGTAAGCACCACAGCGGTAGCACTTAATCCGAGGAGCTGACGGTCTGCTTCGTTTGGCTTCTGGTTCCGCCGGTGGATTATTTGACGCAGACACCGGTCTCTTCCTCGCGTAAGAGAGAGCCTTCATTTCCTTAAAAAATTGATCCTGGGTCAGGATATCACTCGTAAGTGCCATCCGTTCGACACGCTGGTCAAGCGAAACTAGTCGTCGGAGGACGATGGCGTTGATTATTTCAGCGTAGCCTGGATCTCCCCATTTCGCCGACAGAAGGGAGCGAAGACGAGTGCCGAAAGTCCCCGTGGTTTCGTCCTTCAGTGGTTGTTCGTTGGATATCCTAATTAGCAATGAGGTTGCCATCTCCGTGCCGCCATAACGTGCAATAAAATGGTCCACGAACCCTTTCCAAGTAAGACCATTGACTGGAATTTGCGTAAACCACTGTACTGCTGTGCCCTCTAGAGCACGACATATAGCGAGGTACAACTCGTCGTCCTGTAGAGACCATTTTCCCATGATCACGCTAACGGTCGCGCACCACGCAGCCGGGTCGGCCCCCACGGCTTCGGGGTTAAAACGTGGTAACACCAAACTCACAGGTTCCGCACTAGGCACTTGCTCCTTCGGCTTCTGCGTTAGCGTTTGAATCATCTCGTGCATAATGGCCATCTGCTCTTGTAGCACTTTAAGCTGTTCTGATCCCACTTCTGATGTCAGAGCGGTATTATTAGTGGGGTTATGGGTGTTCGATAAATCTTCATTGGGACTGGCCATCTTTGTGATATAACAAAGGTACGATTTGCTGACACGAGTGTGGACAGTACAGGCTTGACAATCGCCTCGGTATCTTGGACAATCGCGATACTAGTGATATTGGTCTTAGGTTCAATAACGAATCCAAGGCCAACGGGATGCTAAGTCTACTCGCACACTACGCTAACTCAAGCGTATCGCACTCGCGAAACGTAAGGCGTTACCTTTCGTCAATAAGATCACAAAAAGAATGAACCTCTGTCCCGATGATGCCACCGAGGAAAACTATGATGGGGTGTGACTAAGGACGCGAGATCATCGGATTCGTCGAAGACAACCTTCGTTCAGGAAGTAAGGGAAATTGGCGTAGCTGCTAATTGGTCAATCTCTATATCGGTGGTTAGAAAAAGACGTTAGCCGCCCTCGAGGGAAAGTTGCTGGTGGGAGGCGTCGTTCGTTGGAAAATATGTCTCCTCTATCTTCCCGCAGTTGGGACAAAGGCTGTTTGTCTATTTGAAGGACTTTAGGTAACTAGATTTTAGTGTTTATAACGGGCCCTCAGGCTAGCTGAACGTGTACTGCGAAGACGCATCGACATCTGGCAAACATCTTATTCGAAGAATAGGGTCTGCGTGTGGCGCGCTACGGGACAGAGACCGTTGGAATGTTTACTGCCGAGTGTTACAACTATTTCCTTTTTAGAGAGAGAGCTATAGAATTACTCCGTGCCTTTGTTAGACAAAGCGTTCATCCCGTGACCGCGGCTACGTTCGGCGACTGACTGTCGCCCCGAGCCCAAGTTTATTATCACAAATCGCAAACAAGTACAATGATGACAAATCGCTTAATTACAACTGTAAACTTTAATTACAATTTTGCGGGTTTTCTGAAGTTCCAGAGAAAGGTCTCCGATGTCCTCTCATCTCCGACATATATATATATATATCATGAATTCGTGCTCATTCGCGCTTGTACTGTCCGGGTAGAATGCGTTTAAGTGTAATATTGAATACCGTGTGTCTAAGAACATTGCTGTATCTGTCCTGTGCGTTCATGTATGGTACGCATTGCCTTCGCTCAGAAACGGATTTTCATCAGACAAATCGATAAGCGTTGAATTATTTCACAACAATATATCACAATTGAAAAAATGCTAATCGAGTGTGCAAGGTGGCAGAACTAAGTCACTGTTGACATTTATCGTAATGGCAGTGAATAATTCTAGTCGACCGATGGGAAACTAGGAGCTGCAATAATCTAGTGCTGATTTGTACGAACTATACAGCAACTACAACCGAATCTCTACCGTACAACTGGTCTGTACAACGTTTGGTGGTCGACGGATTTCCCGATCGCTTCTATTCGTGATAAGGTATCGGCTACCGTATTATCAATTCCCTTAATAGGTCGGATCTTTGCCGTAAATTGTCCTACATAGTCGAGCTGACGGAATTATCTTGGCGAACATTTGTCAGGATTTTGCTCAAACGTATATATCAGAGGGATTATGATCCGTGTAAATCGCGAAATCTCTCCCTTCAACAGCGTTTATCAATTGCTTTACCGCCGTGTACATCGCGAGTAATTCACGGTCGTACGCGCTGTACTTTCGTTGCGCGAGGGATAAAGATTTCGTCATGAAACCTAAAGGCTGCCAGGTATTATTGACGCGTTGTTGGAGTACCGCTCGTATTGCGTAATCGGAAGTATCGACCACGAGGCTACTGGGCGCGCCAGGAATCGGATGCGCTAACATTGTCGCGTTAGCTAAAGCGCGCTTCGACTCGTGGAAGCTCTTTTCAGATTGTTCGGACCACTCAATAGTGGCCTTGCACTTCGTCGTGCCTTTCAACAATTCGTTGAGTGGTTGCATAATTTGCGCGGCCCTCGGTATGAAACGTCGATAAAAATTAATCATACCGAGGTATATTCGTAGTTCTTTAACTAGTAGTAGTAGTAAGTAGTAGGACGCGGTACTTTCATAATCGCTTCAACGCGTTCAGCTAGAGGTTCTTTTTATGTTAACCGTGGACCCTGCGAAATCCATTGAAGTTGCAGTTTTGCATATTTAGGTTGCAGTATTCAATTGAACGAATCTCCGCTGCTATTGGTGGTATGTCAATAATTCGATGCGCGTTATACTCCACATTTGCTGCCAACTACAGAGCGCATCAGCCGGTTTGCGCAATGTCAACTCTGTGTCTTGTCAAATGCAGCGTTGTTGCAGTTTTGCAGATTCTGTCTTAAATATGCAATTGAGCGCATCTCGGTTTCTATTCCAGATATCTCGACAATTTGAGGCGCTTTCTACTCCACATTTGCTGCCAAATACAGCGCCCTTCGGCCCGTTATGTTATCTCTGGGCCCTGTAAAATGTAGCGTTATTGCAGTTTTAGAAATTCTGCCTGAAATATTCAATTGCGCGTATCTCCGTTTCCATTGGAGACATGTCAGCAATTCGACGCGCGCTCTACTCCACATGTGCTGAGAAATACAGCGCACCTGCACCTGCTTACATTATGTCAACTCGGGTCGAGGTCAAATCCTATGTTATTGCAGTACTGTATAACCAGGCTCCAGTATTCAATTAAACGTATCTCCGTTTCCATTGGATATATGTCGACAATTCGGTCCGCGATATACTCCACATTTGCTGCCAAATTCAGCGCAACTGCTCCTGTTTACATTATGTCAACTCGGGGCGAAGTCAAATCCAATGTTATTGCAGTACTCCATATTTATGCTTCAATATTCAATTGAGCGTATATCCGACTCCATTGGTGATATGTCGACAGTTTGATGCGCTTACTACTTCTCATTTGCTGCCAAATACAGCGCGCCTGCTCCTGTTTACATTATGTCTACTCGGGACTAGGTCAAATTGTTAAGTAGATGATACATTTACACTGTACATGTGAATGTGTGTGTAAGCGTTAGAGGGTGTCCAGCTCTGAGTGGAGACAAAAGACTGTTGCTAGATGTTAGAAGAATGTGGAAAAGTCGGTTGAGGACAAGCGTGCGTGCAAGAAGGTTGTCGAGGTCTTCAGAGTGTAAGATATATGTATAGCAGTTGTGTGTGAAATAAAGTAAACGATGAGTATTTCCGAATCCTTTCTTTGCCTTAACACAAATCCAATGTTTTTGCAGTACTGCATATTCGGAATTCAATGTTCCATTGAACGTTTCAACACTGCTATTGGTTTTATCTCGACAATTCGAAGCGCGTTATACTTCACATTTCCTGTCAAATACATCGCGCATCGTTCGGTTAGCGTTATGCTAACTCTGGGCCCTGTCAGATACAGCGTTATTGCAGTTTTGGAGATACTGCCTGAAATATTCAATGGAACGTATCTCAGTTTCTTTTCCAGATATCTCGACAATTCGATGCGCGTTATACTCCACATTTGCTGCCAACTGCGACGCGCATTAGCCAGTTTTTGCTATGTCAACCCTAGTCCCTGACAAATGCTTTGTAACTGCAGTTATGCATATTTAGTCATCCGTGTTGTATTCAACGTGTCTCCGCTGCTATTGATAGTACGTCAGCAATTTGACACGCGTTTGCTGCGAAATATAGCGCGCATCAGCCGGTTTTTGCGATGTCAAAACTTGTCCCTGACAAATTCTTTGCAATTGCAGTTTAGCATATTTAGGCTTAAGTACTCAATTAAACGTATCTTCGCTGCTATCGGTGGTATATGGACAATTCGATGCGCGTTATACTCCTCACTCGGTCCCAAATACATCACACATCAACCGGTTTGCGCAATGTCAACTCTGTGTCCTGTCGAATACAGCGTAATTTCCGTATTGTGGTTTCTGCCGGAAATATACAATTGAACGTATCTCCGTTTCCATTGGAGACATGTAGACACTTCGGTTCGTGTTATACCCCGCATTTGCTGCCAAATACAATCGCACATCAACCGGGTGGCGCAATGTCAACTCTGTATCCTGTCAAATCCAGTGTAATTGCTGTTTGGCATATTTAGGCTAAAGTACTCAATTAAACGTATCTCCGCTACTATTGCTGGCATGTCGACAATTTGACACGCGTTATTCTCCTCACGCGCTGACGAATACTGCGCTCATCAGCCGGTTTGCGCATTGTCAACTCTGGACCCTGTCAAATGCAGCGTTGTTGCAGTTTTGCGGATTCCGTCTTAATTATTCATTTGAGCTCTTCGAACGGTTAAGTCTAAGCACAACGCTAGAGGAGCGTAATTCACATAAACTATTTAAGTCGGTTCTCGGTATTGTCGAACATACATCTCCTCTACTAAGTATACTATAGTGCTACGTCCACTAATACACTAAATTCAATTATAAGAGCCCTGCTCCAGCGTGCATATCTATCTTATCTTCGTGCGATAAGTTGTTACCTATTTATATCTACTCAACAGTGTAATCTAAGTGTTGGAAATATATAACTTATAATTCTGTGAATCACAGTGTTATACAAACTGAATCACCCCTATTATCTCAACGGAAATCAGGGGATCGATCAATTCGTGGTGTCGATTGCTATAATCGTAACGGGAATTTACGACTCCCGTTGACGTCTCTCCTCGCGATTGCGCTTCCCCGCGATTGGTCGAAAGTACAAGATACGTTCAATTTTAATATTGAATCCTGAATTTGCAGCACTGCAATAACATTGGATTTGAAATGGCCCCGAGTTGACATAATGTAAACAGGGGCAGATGCGCTGTATTTGGCAGCATATGTGAAGTATAACGCGCATCGAATTCATGACAAACCAGCAATAGTAGCGGAGATACGTTGAATTGAATACTGAAGCCTAAATATGCTAAACTGCAATCACAATGGATCTGACCTGGACCCGAATTGACATAATGTAAACAGGAGCAGGTGAGCTGTATTTGGCAGCAAATGTGGAGTATAACGCACATCGTATTGTGAACTGATTGTTCAGGCATACCACCAATAGCTAAATTGTGGAAATACGTTGAATTGAATACTGAAGACTAACTATGCAAAACTGTAATTACAGAGCATTAGGAGGGTCCACGGTTGACATAGCAAAAACTGACTGATGCGCGCTGCATTTGAAAGCAAATGTGGAGTAGAACGCGCATCGAGTTGTCGAGATGTCTGGAATAGAAACTGAGATACATTCAATTGAAATTTTAAGACAGAATCTGCAAATCTGCAATAACGCTGTATTTGACAGGGCCCAGAGTTGACAAAGCGCGAGTCGGCTGATTTGCGTTGTATCTGGCAGCAAATGAGCAGTACATCTCACATCTAGTTAGTGTCAAATCTCCAATACGGTGATACGTTGTATTTAATATTCAATAATAGGCCTGTTACGATACAGATAGTATTCCACTTTAACGGAAGGAATGTATCGCCTTGCGCGTCTCAGCGTCAATGTAAGTTACATTGTCGATATTTCGTCAGAATATTGTCGCGACTGAAATAAATTGCTGTCTCAATGGTACTATCTTATTTCAAGGTTTACGCTACAGTTCTGAATCACTTTCGCGGACGAGACCGTTTCAAGTTCTCGCAAAAGCGAGCAGTCAAATTATGGTACATACTATCAACTAGAATCTGATACATTTTTGTGATCCAACATTGATGGGACGATTTCGCTTCGAAATTTTCGGTGGACCAGGGAACCTTCCAACGACGACCGCCGTACGAGCAGCGGATAAGCTTTACTTCGCATCTTAGGTTCCGTCCATCACGTAATCTACTTCTTGATTCTTGGTTGGCAGCTTTCGCGGCTGCTGGTCCGAGAAACTCTTTCCTGATTCGCTTTCTCGTATATCGCATGTGACATCTTGTTCTCCGCCGTAGACACGTGTCCGATCTACATATGTTCAACCATTTGCGCGAGACAAGCGCGGCGATCTGCAAAGTTGGGGGATCCAATTTTCGAAGTATCAAGTGCGAAATCTCCAGTGGTAATTCGGAAATGATATCTACCTTGCTTGGCACGAACAGACCAACGTCGCGTAATAGAAATCTAAAAAACTCCATGTTGCTTCTACTGTTGCGCGAGTACGACTGACGGCCTGACAGAGAATTGAGGCATATATATGTGCTGCTCGTCACGGTGGACTGCGTGTTCCGCTTCCGGGTGGGAGTGCTGGTCAGTCAGAATCGATCGCGTGTGCATGTATTTTCATGCATATATATATGATATATATATGTGTCGGGTATACATTAGAATTAGGGTTAGGGGCGTGAAACGCATCTTCATTTGGGTTACACGTTGTCGTTATGCAATAGAGAAGACATTGACTAGCGCAAATACGATTATTATAGAACCGGACAAATAACCGTGATAGTTAGATACTCATGAAGCTAATGACAATGATCCTAGGTTCAATAACGAATCCGCGGTCGACGGGATGATAGATGAACGCGCTCACAAAATCTAAGTCGGACGCGTAATATTCACTGGTCGCAAAGGTTTACTATTTTCGTCGATGAGCTCGCGAGAGAGAATGCCTCTCCCGTCCCGATGATGCCACAGAGGATAGCTAAACGGGGTGTGTCTAAGGACACGAGATCATCGGATTCGTCGAGAAAAGCCTTCGTTCAGAAGGTAAGGGAATTTGGCGTTGCTGCTAATTGGTCAATCTCCATATCGGTGGTTAGAAAAAGATGCTAGCCGCCCTCGAGGGAAAGTTGCTAGTGGGAGACGCCGCTCGTTGAAAAATAGGTCTCCCCTATTTTCCAGTAGTTGGGACAAAGACTGTTTGTCTATATGAAGGACTTTAGGTAACTAAATCTTAAGATTTATAACGGGCCCTCGGGCTAGCTGAACATGTACTGCGGAGACGCATCGACATCTGGCAATCATCTTACTCGAAGAATAGTGTCTGCGTGTGGCGAGCTACAGGACAGAGACCGTTGGAATGTTTACTGTCGAGTGTTACAACTATTTCCTTTTTAAGGAGAACCTATAGAATTACTCCATGCCTTTGTTAGACAAAGCGTTCATCCCGTGACCGCGGCTGCGTTCGGCGACTGGCTGTCGCCTCGAGCCCAAGCTCATTATCACAACTCTCGGACAATTACAATCGGATTGAATAACTACAATTTTTTAATTACAGCTATAGTAAACTCTAGGTTACAATGTTGCGGGATTATCCAAAATTCCAAAGGTTCCGGTGTTCTTTCATCTCCGACACGGCCATCCTGACTATCACACGTCCTCGTGTGTAACTAAAATATCGTGCTTTCTTGCATTAGATTCGATGCAACTGACATTATTTACGATTTAACTAAATGTCCAAGTAAGTCAAGGGTCCAGTGCAATAACAAGATTTCGTTCGGAGGTTTGACAACAGAAAAATAAAAGAGAACAAGAATTTGTAGCGTTATGATTTGTACTCAAAGTGTTAGTTGCGTTCTGTGAGTCGCCAGTCAGACCGTAATGACACGACAGAACATTTTCGATTTCGTACACGGATGAATCTCAGTTTGTTGGGTCGTATTACCACGTTGGGTGTATTACAAAAGTACAGTACCCCATACTGGGCATCTCTCATAATACAAAACACCACACACTGGGTGTATCTCACAATACAAAACACCACACACTGGGTGTACCTCAAAATACAAAACACCACACACTGGGTGTATCTCACAATCCAAAACACCACACACTGGGTGTATCTCAAAATACAAAACACCACACACTGGGCGTATCTCAAAATACAAAACACCCCACAAGGGGCGTATCTCAAAATACAAAACACCCCACATTGGGCGTATCTCAAAATGCAAAACACCCCAACGTGATGTTAATGATCCTCTGAGGTCCGTGTACTTGCATCGTTATTATCACCGTCGGTGTCATCACCGCAGACGTCCAACTCAGCAGGAACGCTACTTTCCGGCATCTTCCTTAGTCTGTCATGACTGTCTTTATATGATCGTTTGCGGTCTAAGGTTTTTAAAGTATATCTATCTCCTTCCAAAATCTCCGCTATCTCGAATGGACCCCTGAATTTCGGATCTAACCTCGTCTGGTTTCTTTCCTCGTTTTTGCGCAATACGAAATCACCTAACTACTTTAGCTTTAATTTTGTCGAATCCATCTTTATCGTACCTAGCACTAATTTCTATATTCTCTATTGCCTGCTGTCTTACATCAGAGATATCTACTTCCCTTTCTCCGATATTATCGGGTATCAACGAGTCGTATGGTCTTTGCTGTTCTACCAATTAATAGTTCCGATGGGCTCGATTTAGTCACACGGTTGGTGGTGCAATTCGAAGCCAGCTGTATTTTGCCAATCGCGTCTAGCCACGATCGCCCGGTCGTTTCTATGATTACGAACATAATTTTCAACGTACCCATAATACGCTCTACCTGACCGTTGGCCCTACTCGCACCGGTTGAGATTAAGTGGAGTTTTAATGTTTACCTTGACAGAAATCTTGGAATTCTTTACCCGTAGGACACCCCTCTTGATCCGCTATTATCCGGCAAGGACAGCCGAATAAAAATATAGCATAGTAAAGTGCTTTAACGGTACTAAGAGAATCTATCCCACGACTATGATGCAGATATGCGAATTTAGTGAAGACGTCGACCAAGACAATGACATATTTTTTCGAACCACTTTTACCGCTTAGTTTGCCTGTTATGTCCACGTGAACGGTATGCCAGGGTATGCTGGTCTTAGGTATAGGATGTAATTCAGCTTGTATTTTACCTGAACTAGCCTTCGAAACTCGACAAGCACGACAGTTCTCAATGAATTTACGAACATATTTCGCCATTCCTTCGAACCAGTAATACTCGTACAGTTTCTCAACCGTTTTATCCCAACCTAAGTGCATAATTGACTGTTGCACATGGTTAATAACGGACCACCTAAAACTTCTGGGGACAATGGGCAAGCAGAGAGCTTTGCATTTTCTCTGTATTTTACGATGAAGGGTACCGGACTGTAATTCATACGTATTCGCGGTATCTTCCGTGAGCTCCTCGTTTTGCGATTTATTGACAATCTCGGAAATTTGTGGGTCGCGACGTTATTCCGCTAATAGCCGATCTTCGGAGATTTCGGTCAGATTGATTTCCTTCTCTATGACTTCGTTGATCGTACGGTGATCCAAGCCTACAGGGCTTCGCGAGAAGAAATCTACGTGAGCCATTCGTTTACCTTATCGATACACAATGCCAAAATTAAAAGTTTGTAAATAAGTAAGTAAAGTTTGGAAGTTTCACCTTATTATTAAATGCCTTCAAGGGATTGCAACCAGTGACAACAAGAAATTCTTTTTCTTGTAAATAGTGGCAAAAATGTTTAACAGCGCTTAACAACTGCTAACGTCTCTAGTTCATAAGAATGATACCTAAATTACGCAGGACTACATCTTATACTGTAATATTCTATTACTCTATTTTTACCTTCAATCTTGTGCATTAAAATAACCTCATAACCATCCGAACTAGTGTCGGTATGAAGTTCTATCGGATAGTTCGCGTCAAATACCATTAACACCGGCGCGTCGGTCAGAACGGAAATTACCTTTTGCCTTATTTTTTATTTTTTTTCCGTATCTATCCGGCCAAGCTACGCTTTTATTACCGGAAGTAAGTGCGTACAAGGGTTTCATTATCCGTGAGAATTTAGGAACGAATTTTCGGAAGTAAGAGGCTAAACCTATGAATTGCCTGAGCTGTGTGACGGTCGTTGACGCAGGTAAAGAACTCAAGGCGTGTATTTTACCCGGACTGGGACAAACTTCTCCATTGTGAATTACATATCCCAAATAGAGTACCGATGTCTTTAGAAAAGAACATTTTGGAAAGTTAAAGGAGAATCCGGCTTTTACGAGGGTATCTAATACGGTGTGCAATCCTTTTGGAGCTTGATCTATCGAGTCGGCAATAACTAGGACGTCATCCAAGTAAACAACAACGTACGAATACGCGAGGTCGCCTAAGGCAGTGAGAATAGCCCTCTGAAAAACGGAGGATGCATTTTTCCAATCCAAACGACATCGCTATGTAATCGCATTGTCCGTCGGGGTTAACGAACACTGTATATACTCTGTCGAATTAGGATGAATGGGAGGTTGATGAAGCCCGCTGGCCACGTCTAGGCTAGTAAAGTATCTCGCGTTTTGCAATCTCGCGATTTGATCAGCAATAAGGGGTAAGGGATACCGATCCGCGGCCGCGTTCTTATTTAGCGTTCGGAAATATAAACACAATTTACCTGAACCATTGTTCGTCTTTACGGGTAACATAAGGGCTCGTGAACGGTGAATTACTAGGCTTTATGATTTTTGGCTGTAATTAATTCGCTTATTTCTCTCAATGTACTATTCTGCGCTCGCGAAGTCTCTTAGGACTCTTTGTACGGTGATGTTAGGATCAATTAATTGTACTTCTAACTGGCCTGTTTTTACGCGGGTACGTAGGAAACCCGTAACGAGTGAATCTTTGGATTTTCGAAAAGAAAGATTAATCAAATTTTATCACTACCACGTACAACATTGTCAACTTCATCAACATCGATCTCGTTTTCGGCGGTTTTATTGCAGGCATGAATTATTTTTGTTTTACACATAGCGAGGCCATTTTGTGTAATATTACGTCAAAACCTTAGTTTAAAATTTCACATCTATCGCGATGTCATATTTTAAATAACTATCCGCGAGGACACGAAAAATTTATCTCTAACCACTAACGCCTGCAACGGACAAAATCTGGGGGGTACGTTTAGTACAAATATTTCTTATTCCTCGCGTTACTACTATATCAATCGTTCTTTTGTCAGAAATTCTCGAGGCTACGGATACTATAATTAGCGAACACTCGGCACCAACATCGGAGTAAAATGGAAACGACTCACCCGGATGGCTTGATCTACCAGTTGGTGCCTCCACTACGTAGAAGTCGATTCGAAACTCGTTATTGAAATTATATTCAGGGTACTGCTTTGTAAAGGACTTTCCTCCATAATCAGATTGGCAGCTGCGCACCATGCAGCGAAGTCGAAGCCCGCGGTTTCAGGGTTAACACGCGGTGGCGAAAAATTGTTAGGTTCCACTCTCGACTTTTTTTTTTGCACTAGCGTACAAATTAACTAGCGCGCGATGGTAGTAAGCTTTTGCAATGTTATAACCGGCACTTTATCCCACTTCTGATCTCAGGTATACAATAGAATTAGGGTTAGGGGCGTGAAACGAATCTTCATTTGGGTTACACGTTGACGTTATGCAATAGAGAAGACATTGACTAGCGCAAATACGATTATCATAGAACCGGACAAATAACCGTGATAGTTAGATACTCAAGAAGCTAATGACAATGATCCTAGGTTCAATAACGAATCCGCGGTCGACGGGATGATAGATGAACGCGCTCACAAAATCTAAGTCGGACGCGTAATATTCACTGGTCGCAAAGGGTTACTCTTTTCGTCGATGAGCTCGCGAGAGAGAATGCCTCTCCCGTCCCGATGATGCCACAGAGGAAAGCTAAACGGGGTGTGTCTAAGGACACGAGATCATCGGATTCGTCGAGAAAAGCCTTCGTTCAGAAGGCAAGGGAATTTGGCGTTGCTGCTAATTGGTCAATCTCCATATCGGTGGTTAGAAAAAGATGCTAGCCGCCCTCGAGGGAAAGTTGCTAGTGGGAGACGCCGCTCGTTGAAAAATAGGTCTCCCCTATTTTCCAGTAGTTGGGACAAAGACTGTTTGTCTATATGAAGGACTTTAGGTAACTAGATCTTAAGATTTATAACGGGCCCTCGGGCTAGCTGAACATGTACTGCGGAGACGCATCGACATCTGGCAATCATCTTACTCGAAGAATAGTGTCTGCGTGTGGCGAGCTACAGGACAGAGACCGTTGGAATGTTTACTGTCGAGTGTTACAACTATTTCCTTTTTAAGGAGAACCTATAGAATTACTCCATGCCTTTGTTAGACAAAGCGTTCATCCCGTGACCGCGGCTGCGTTCGGCGACTGGCTGTCGCCTCGAGCCCAAGCTCATTATCACAACTCTCGGACAATTACAATCGGATTGAATAACTACAATTTTTTAATTACAGCTATAGTAAACTCTAGGTTACAATGTTGCGGGATTATCCAAAATTCCAAAGGTTCCGGTGTTCTTTCATCTCCGACATATGCAATATATATATATATATATATATATATATATATATATATATATCATGAATTCGTGCTCATTCGCGCTTGTACTGTCCGGGTAGAATGCGTTTAAGTGTAATATTGAATACCGTGTGTCTAAGAACAATGCTGTATCTGTCCTGTGCGTTCATGTATGGTACACATTGCCTTCGCTCAGAAACGGATTTTCATCAGACAAATCGATAAGCGTTGAATTATTTCACAACAATATATCACAATTGAAAAAATGCTAATCGAGTGTTTAAGGTGGCAGAACTAAGTCACTGTTGACATTTATCGTAATGGCAGTGAATAATTCTAGGCGACCGATGGGAAACTAGGAGCTGCAATAATCTAGTGCTGATTTGTACGAACTATACAGCAACTACAACCGAATCTCTACCGTACAACTGGTCTGTACATTACCTAACACGTGCGCCCAATGCCCGATTTACATATAGGCTGTGGCCGATTTCAATCAGCGGTGAGCACTACCACAACATAGGTTGAAAACTTTTACTGTGTAGTGTGTCTACACCGCAACGTTAAAATAGCCTCGCTTTCATTGCAATGGTACAGTTGTTTGCACGATACAGGGGTGTCAAAACCTGTTATGCCTTAAGTTACAGGGAAGCAGTGACACGCAAATGTAGAACGGGAGATAGTTAGGTTACAATTGTTTAAGAATGAGTCTACAACACGTAGACGACTTTCATCTTCTTCCCTTACGAGACCTGAAGAGATAAAGAAATGAACAAGAAATTACATGTTATTATTAACAGATATAATGTAATCATAGACAGAGAAAATGATTATGGTTGCTTGCTCCCAGGTTAGAATCGAATTTTCGGAGTATTGTTAGTTCGATGTCACCTTCCTAGAATTCTAATATCCAATTTTCGAATTCCAATATCGCACCGCTTCAGGTTTGCCGCTTTATTCAGCTTTTATTCGACACAATGCTTCGATTAAACTTTCTTTGCTCCACTCAGCTCCAAGATAAGTGTTACTCTTTCTTTTATACTGATTCTATATCTTGAGATTAACACGAACATCAAATAGGAGAAGACGAGTAAATGGTATATACAAATGTGCTTGAATTCCGAAGCTTTTCATTAATAATTAAAAAATTTGCCTTCAGATGTTTTAGCCACGTTATCCGTATTAAAAAATCCTTCCTGTATTTTGAACGTTAAGAGCGGCAATTTAATCGATTTAGCTTCCACTGACACAGCGTGGAATCACTTTCGACTAAAAGTGCGACATCTGTCGTAAACACGCGTAATGTAGAAAATTTCAACATTCATGCTATCTGTTACTGTGAAGCTGCATGCCATTTCTTGACGGGTGTGTCGCAGAAACTGTTCAGCAATCGAAAATAGATCAACCGCATTCCTCCAAATGGAACAACACCTTTCTTAATACAATAATTGATCTGTCTTGGAAACCCGTATAACAAATTATTAACGTATGTATGGGCCCTTTAAAAGGTACGAAAAGCGGACAAACAAAATAGTTGAAGGCGTTGAAGAGCATGAAGAGTATAATGCGCTTCGAATTGCCGACGTACCTCTAATTGCGATGAATTGAATATTTTAGCCTAACTATGAATCCTGCATATACATTGGATTTGAACGGGACCAGAGTTGATATAGCGTAAACCGGCCAATGAGTTCAGTATTTGGCAGCAAATGTACGGTATAACACACATCGAATTGTCGACATATATGAAATAGAAGCGAAGATGTGTTGATTTGAATATTTAAGACAGCATCTGCAAAGCTATAATTACGCTGGATTTAACAGAGACAAGAGTTGAGATAGCGCGAACCGGGAGATGAGCGCTGTATTTGGCAGGAAATGTAGAATACAACGCGCATCGAATTGTCGACATATCACCAATATGAACGATGATACGTTCAATTCAATATTTAAGACAGAATCTGCAAAACTGCAATAACGCAGTATTTGACAGTGCCCAGAGTTGACATAGCGCAAACCGAATGACGGGCGCTGCATTGGGCAGCATATGTGGAGTAGTGCGCGCATCCAAGCGTCTAAATATCTCCAATGGAAACGGAGATACGTTCAATTGAATATTTCCGGCAGAATCTCCATAACGGCATTTACGCTGGATTTGACAGAGCACAGAGTTCACATTGCGCAAACCAGTTGACGTTCGCTGTATTTGGCAACAAATGTGGAGTATATCGCGCCTCGAACTGTCGCGAAATCACCAATAGCAGTGTAGAAACCAATAGAAGTGTCGAATTGTGGCGATATCTGGAATAGAAACTGAGATAAGCTCAATTGAATATTTAAGACTGAATCTGCAAATCTGCAATAACGCTGTATTTGACAGGGCCCAGAGATAACATCGCGCTGTGGAGGATAGATCTTTTCCGTTATCACGAAATAAAATATACAAACTGATTATGTGAGCAATTTGTTAAATATATATTTCGTGCGTGGAAATTAATTCAATACAAAGCACAAGTCCAGGTATGATATATCTCACGAAATAAATACGCGTTATCTCGAGAAACTCCGATTCGCTTGCTTCTCCGGAATAAGTATGTCCCGAGGTTCGGCGGACTTCTCTTCAATATCGTCTGGGACACCGAACGCCGGTTTTAAACGATCAATGGAAACCGTTACGTCACGATCGTTTAATTTAATGATGTAATTTTTGTCGCCTCTTTTGATAACCTTGTACGGTCCGCCGAACTGAGGCTGTAAAGGGCCTCTTATGGCGTCATGACGCAAGAAAACATATGGCGGTGATTCTAATTCCTTAAAAACGAAGATTTTTCTTTCGCCATGTCGCGTAGCCGGATGCGGCCTGACCTTCTCCATCTGTTCTTTAAGCCGGTTCGCATACACCGTGTTGGCCTGCTGCTTAGTTGCACTGAAAAGTTCCGCCGGCAATCGTATGTCGGTGCCGTAGATCATTTCGGCGGCCATTTGCGTTTAAGTCCTCCTTTACCGCGGTTCGGATGCCTAACAATACTATTGGCAAAATCTCAACCCAGTTGCTCGTGCCGTGGCACTTTATCGCCGCTTTTAACTGTCTGTTTAGCCGCTCTACCATCCCGTTGGCCGCGGGATGATAGGCGGTCGTGCGTAAATCTTTGGCGCCGAGCAACTGGCACAACTCTTCGAACAACAAATTGGCGTCTTTGGTCGGTCGTGATTCTTAATGGAACGCCAAAACGTGCTATCCAAGTATTAAGGAGCGCCGAAGCAACGGTTGCAGCTTCCATGTCGACAATGGGAATAGCTTCGGGCCAACGCTTGAAACGATCGATACACGGTAGGCAATATCGATACCCTTGTGAATATGTGAATATGACGATAATGTCTAAGTTTATATGCTCGAACCGGCCCGCTACTGTTTTGAACGTTCCGACCTGCGAGGATACGTGCCTGGTGACCTTACAGCGTTGACATGGTATACACCGTCGCGTCCAATTTCGACAATCTTTATTAATGGGCGGCCAGACGAAACGTGTTGTCACCAGTTTCTGCGTAGCACGTATTCCGGGATGGGAAAGACCATGCAACGACTGAAATACAGCGCGATGCAACGGCTCCGGTACATACGGTCGCGGGGTTTCGTTCGTAAGATCACAATAAATACCGACGTCCTGATCGGGAAATCGTATTTTTTTCAATTTCAGCGCGCTAGAGCCTGACTTAATAATTTGACGTAGCTCTGCATCATCCGCTTGCGCTGCTGCTAATGTTTGGTGATCGACAGATTTCCCGATCGCTTCTATTCGTGATAAGGTATCGGCTACCGTATTATCAATTCCCTTAATAGGTCGGATCTTTGTCGTAAATTGTCCTACATAGTCGAGCTGACGGAATTAACATTTGTCAGGATTTAGCTCAAACGTATATATCAAGGGGATTATGATCCGTGTAAATCGCGAAATCTCTCCCTTCAACAGCGTGTCTCAATCGCTTTACCGCCGTGTACATCGCGAGTAATTCACGGTCGTACGCGCTGTACTTTCGTTGCGCGAGGGATAAGGATTTCGTCATGAAACCTAAAGGCTGCCAGGTATTATTGACGCGTTGTTGGAGTACCGCTCCTATTGCGTAATCGGAAGCATCGACCACGAGGCTACCGGGCGCGCCAGGAATCGGATGCGCTAACATTGTCGCGTTAGCTAAAGCGCGCTTCGACTCGTGGAAGCTCTTTTCAGATTGTTCGGACCACTCAATAGTCGCGTTGCACTTCGTCGTGCCTTTCAACAATTCGTTGAGTGGTTGCATAATTTGCGCGGCCCTCGGTATGAAACGTCGATAAAAGTTGATCATACCGAGGTATCTTCGTAGTTCTTTAACTAGTAGTAGTAGTAAGTAGTAGGACGCGGTACTTTCATAATCGCTTCAACGCGTTCAGCTAGAGGTTCTTTCTATGTTAACCGTGGACCCTGCGAAATCCATTGAAGTTGCAGTTTTGCATATTTAGGTTGCAGTATTCAATTGAACGAATCTCCGCTGCTATTGGTGGTATGTCAATAATTCGATGCGCGTTATACTCCACATTTGCTGCCAACTACAGAGCGCATCAGCCGGTTTGCGCAATGTCAACTCTGTGTCTTGTCAAATGCAGCGTTGTTGCAGTTTTGCAGATTCTGTCTTAAATATGCAATTGAGCGCATCTCGGTTTCTATTCCAGATATCTCGACAATTTGAGGCGCTTTCTACTCCACATTTGCTGCCAAATACAGCGCCCTTCGGCCCGTTATGTTATCTCTGGGCCCTGTAAAATGTAGCGTTATTGCAGTTTTGGAAATTCTGCCTGAAATATTCAATTGCGCGTATCTCCGTTTCCATTGGAGACATGTCAGCAATTCGACGCGCGCTCTACTCCACATGTACTGAGAAATACAGCGCACCTGCTCCTGTTTACATTATGTCAACTCGGGTCGAGGTCAAATCCAATGTTATTGCAGTACTGTATAGCCAGGCTTCAGTATTCAATTAAACGTATCTCCGTTTCCATTGGAGATATGTCGACAATTCGGTCCGCGATATACTCCACATTTGCTGCCAAATACAGCGCAACTGCTCCTGTTTACATTATGTCAACTCGGGGCGAGGTCAAATCCAATGTTATTGCAGTACTCCATATTTATGCTTCAATATTCAATTGAGCGTATATCCGACTCCATTGGTGATATGTCGACAGTTTGATGCGCTTACTACTTCTCATTTGCTGCCAAATACAGCGCACATCAACCGCTTTGCGCAATGTCAACTCTATATCCTGTCAAATCTATTGTAATTGCAGTTTAGCATATTTAGGGTTATGTATTCAATTAAACGTATCTCCGCTGCTATTAGTGGCATGTCGAAAATTCGATGCGCGTCATACTCCTCATTCGATGCCAAATAGAACGACCTTCGGACGGTTTGCGCTATATTATCTCTGGGCCCTGCCAAATGGAGCGTAATTGCAATTTTGCAGATTCTACCTTAAATATTCAATTGAACGTTTCTCCGTTTCCATTCATGATATGTCGACAATTTGATACACGTTCTTCTCCACATTTGCTGCCAAATACAGCGCGCGTCAACCGGTTTGTTGCTATGATAAACCTGGTTCCTGCCAAATCCCTTGTAATTACAGTTTACCATATTTAGGGTTAAGAATTCAATTTAACGTATCTCCGATTCCGTTGGAGATATCTGGACAATTCGATGCGCGTTATACTCCACATTTGCTGCCAAATACAGCGCACATCAATCAGTTTGCGCAATGTCAACTCTATATCCTGTCAAATCCATTGTAATTGCAGTTTAGCATATTTAGGATTAAGTATTCAATAAAACGTATCTCCACTGCTATTGGTGGCATGCCGACAATTCGATGCGCCTTATACCACACATTTGCTGCCAAACACAGCGCACATTAAACACTTTGTGCATTGTCAACTCTGTGTCCTGCGAAATTCAGCATAATTGGCGTTTTGGAGATTCTGCCAGAAATACTCTATTGCACGTATTTCAGTTTGTATTCCAGATATCTCGACAATTCAGTGCGCGTTCTGCTCCAGATTTGCTGCCAAATACAACGCGCAGCAGCCCGTTTTGGCTATGTCAACTCTGGTACCAGCCAAATCATTAGTAATTGTATTTTTGCATATTTAGGCTTCAGTATTCAATTAAACGTATCTCCGCAGCTATTGGTAGCATGCCGACAATTCGATGCGCGTTATACCACACATTTTCTGCAAAAGACAGCGCACATCAATTAGTTTGTGCAATGTCAACGCTGGGCCCTGTGAAATACAGCGTTATTGCAGTTTTGGAGATTCTGCCTGAAATATTCAATTGAACGTATCACAGTTCCTGTACCAGGTACCTGTACAGTTCGATGCGCGTTAAACCCCACATTTGCTGCCAAATACAGCGCACGGCATTCGGTTTGCGCTATGGCAACTCTTGGCCCTATCAAATACAGCGTTATTGCAGTTTTGCAGATTCCGTCTTAAGTATTCTATTGAGCGTATCTCAGTTTCTATTCCAGATGTCTCGACAATTCAATGCGCGTCATACTCCACATTTGCTGCCAAATACAGCGCGCCTGCTCCTGTTTACATTATGTCAACTCGGGACTAGGTCAAATTGTTGAGTAGATGATACATTTACACTGTACATGTGAATGTGTGTGTAAGCGTTAGAGGGTGTCCAGCTCTTAGTGGAGACAAAAGACTGTTGCTAGATGTTAGAAGAATGTGGAAAAGTCGGTTGAGGACAAGCGTGCGTGCAAGAAGGTTGTCGAGGTCTTCAGAGTGTAAGATATATGTATAGCAGTTGTGTGTGAAATAAAGTAAACGATGAGTATTTCCGAATCCTTTCTTTGCCTTAACACAAATCCAATGTTTTTGCAGTACTGCATATTCGGAATTCAATGTTCCATTGAACGTTTCTACACTGCTATTGGTTTTATCTCGACAATTCGAAGCGCGTTATACTCCACATTTCCTGTCAAATACATCGCGCATCGTTCGGTTAGCGTTATGCTAACTCTGGGCCCTGTCAGATACAGCGTTATTGCAGTTTTGGAGATACTGCCTGAAATATTCAATGGAACGTATCTCAGTTTCTTTTC
Organism: Bombus sylvicola; assembly: GCA_019677175.1. NCBI lineage: Eukaryota > Metazoa > Arthropoda > Insecta > Hymenoptera > Apidae > Bombus > Bombus sylvicola. The sequence goes on along the minus strand of JACSOB010000283.1, from coordinate 4,962 downwards.
CAGATATCTCGACAATTCGATGCGCGTTATACTCCACATTTGCTGCCAACTGCGACGCACATTAGCCGGTTTTTGCTATGTCAACCCTAGTCCCTGACAAATGCTTTGTAACTGCAGTTATGCATATTTAGTCATCCGTGTTCTATTCAACGTGTCGCCGCTGCTATTGATAGTACGTCAGCAATTTGACACGCGTTATACTCCACATTTGCTGCCAAATACAGAGCACATCAACCGGTTTGCGCTATGTCAAATCAGTGCCCTGCCAAATGGAGCGTAAGTGCAATTTTGCACATTCTACCCTAAATATTCAATTGAACGTATCTCCGTTTCCATTGAAGATATGTCGACAATTCGATCCGTGATAAACTCCACATTTGCTGCGAAATATAGCGCGCATCAGCCGGTTTTTGCGATGTCAAAACTTGTCCCTGACAAATCCTTTGCAATTGCAGTTTAGCATATTTAGGCTTAAGTACTCAATTAAACGTATCTTCGCTGCTATTGGTGGTATATGGACAATTCGATGCGCGTTATACTCCTCACTCGGTCCCAAATACATCACACATCAACCGGTTTGCGCAATGTCAACTCTGTGTCCTGTCGAATACAGCGTAATTGCCGTTTTGTGGTTTCTGCCGGAAATATTCAATTGAACGTATCTCCGTTTCCATTGGAGACATGTAGACACTTCGGTTCGTGTTATACCCCGCATTTGCTGCCAAATACAATCGCACATCAACCGGGTGGCGCAATGTCAACTCTGTATCCTGTCAAATCCAGTGTAATTGCTGTTTGGCACATTTAGGCTAAAGTACTCAATTAAACGTATCTCCGCTACTATGCTGGCATGTCGACAATTTGATACGCGTTATACTCCTCACGCGCTGACGAATACTGCGCCCATCAGCCGGTTTGCGCATTGTCAACTCTGGACCCTGTCAAATGCAGCGTTGTTGCAGTTTTGCGGATTCCGTCTTAATTATTCATTTGAGCTTGTCACGTCGATTCGGGGTAATTTCACGTTCCGCAAGTAAGGTGAGAGATTCGTACTTCAATTAGGAACGTTATTACAAAATTTATTAGAAACTGACAGAGTAACGATACAGAATGTTTTAATAGAACCGAATAGAATCGAGTACTGACTTGGGAGGTATTTTTATATCAAGAATTTGGTTCCTGTGGAGGGGTTATAGCTGGATGCCGGATGCATAGGGATTCCGTTACTGCTTAGTTACTGTTTCGATGGCTAAAGTATGTGAGATATAATTACGCTTTCGCTGCATTCCAACGGTCGCCTTGACAAGCTCTTCTAACGGTTAAGTCTAAGCACAACGCTAGAGGAGCGTAATTCACATAAACTATTTAAGTCGGTTCTCGGTATTGTCGAACGTACATCTCCTCCACTACTTAGTAGTATACTTATACTTATACTATAGTATAGTATACTTAGTATTGTATATATTGTATTATAGTATACTTATACTATACTATAGTATAGTATACTTATACTTATACTATAGTATAGTATACTTATACTATAGTGCTACGTCCACTAATACACTAAATTCAATTATAAGAACCCTGCTCCAGCGTGCATATCAATCTTATCTTCGTGCGATAAGTTGTTACCTATTTATATCTACTCAACAGTGTAATCTAAGTGTTGGAAATATATAACTTATAATTCTGTGAATCACAGTGTTATACAAACTGAATCACCCCTATTATCTCAACGGAAATCAGGGGATCGATCAATTCGTGGTGTCGATTGCTATAATCGTAACGGGAATTTACGACTCCCGTTGACGTCTCTCCTCGCGATTGCGCTTCCCCGCGATTGGTCGAAAGTACAAGATACGTTCAATTGGAATATTGAATCCTGAATTTGCAGCACTGCAATAACATTGGATTTGAAATGGCCCCGAGTTGACATAATGTAAACAGGGGCAGATGCGCTGTATTTGGCAGCATATGTGAAGTATAACGCGCATCGAATTCATGACAAACCAGCAATAGCAGCGGAGATACGTTGAATTGAATACTGAAGCCTAAATATGCTAAACTGCAATCACAATGGATCTGACCTGGACCCGAATTGACATAATGTAAACAGGAGCAGGTGAGCTGTATTTGGCAGCAAATGTGGAGTATAACGCACATCGAATTGTCGAGATGACTGGAATTGAAACTGAGATACGTTCAATTGAATATTTCAGGCAGAATCTCCAAAACTGCAATAACGCTGTATTTGACAGGGCCCAGAGTTAACATAGCGCTAACCGGCCGGAGGGAGCAGTATGTGGCAGCGAATGAGGAGTATAACGCGTATAGTATTGTCGACATGCCACCAATAGCAGCGGAGATACGTTTAATTGAATACTTAAGCATAAATATGCTAAACTGCAGTTACAATGGATTTGACAGGATACAGAGTTGACATTGCGCAAACCGGCTGAAGGGCGCTGTATTTGGCAGCAAATGTGGAGTAGAGCGCACATCGTATTGTTGGCATACCACCAATAGCAGCGGAAATACGTTGAATTGAATACTGAAGACTAACTATGCAAAACTGTAATTACAGAGGATTAGGCAGGGTCCACGGTTGACATAGCAAAAAACTGACTGATGCGCGCTGCATTTGAAAGCAAATGTGGAGTAGAACGCGCATCGAGTTGTCGAGATGTCTGGAATAGAAACTGAGATACATTCAATTGAAATTTTAAGACAGAATCTGCAAATCTGCAATAACGCTGTATTTGACAGGGCCCAGAGTTGACATAGCGCGAGTCGGCTGATTTGCGTTGTATCTGGCAGCAAATGAGCAGTACATCTCACATCTAGTTAGTGTCAAATCTCCAATAACAGCGGTGATACGTTGTATTTAATATTCAATAATAGGCCTGTTACGATACAGATAGTATTCCACTTTAACGGAAGGAATGTATCGTCTTGCGCGTCTCAGCGTCAATGTAAGTTACATTGTCGATATTTCGTCAGAATATTGTCGCGACTGAAATAAATTGCTGTCTCAATGGTACTATTTTATTTCAAGGTTTACGCTACAGTTCTGAATCACTTTCGCGGACGAGACCGTTTCAAGTTCTCGCAAAAGCGAGCAGTCAAATTATGGTACATACTATCAATTAGAATCTGATACATTTTTGTGATCCAACATTGATGGGACGATTTCGCTTCGAAATTTTCGGTGGACCAGGGAACCTTCCAACGACGACCGCCGTACGAGCAGCGGATAAGCTTACTTCGCATCTTAGGTTCCGTCCATCACGTAATCTACTTCTTGATTCTTGGTTGGCAGCTTTCGCGGCTGCTGGTCCGAGAAACTCTTTCCTGATTCGCTTTCTCGTATATCGCATGTGACATCTTGTTCTCCGCCGTAGACACGTGTCCGATCTACATATGTTCAACCATTTGCGCGAGACAAGCGCGGCGATCTGCAAAGTTGGGGGATCCAATTTTCGAAGTATCAAGTGCGAAATCTCCAGTGGTAATTCGGAAATGATATCTACCTTGCTTGGCACGAACAGACCAACGTCGCGTAATAGAGATCTAAAAAACTCCATGTTGCTTCTACTGTTGCGCGAGTACGACTGACGGCCTGACAGAGAATTGAGGCATATATATGTGCTGCTCGTCACGGTGGACTGCGTGTTCCGCTTCCGGGTGAGAGTGCTGGTCAGTCAGAATCGATCGCGTGTGCATGTATTTTCATGCATATATATATGATATATATATGTGTCGCGGGTATACATTAGAATTAGGGTTAGGGGCGTGAAACGAATCTTCATTTGGGTTACACGTTGTCGTTATGCAATAGAGAAGACATTGACTAGCGCAAATACGATTATCATAGAACCGGACAAATAACCGTGATAGTTAGATACTAAAGAAGCTAATGACAATGATCCTAGGTTCAATAACGAATCCGCGGTCGACGGGATGATAGATGAACGCGCTCACAAAATCTAAGTCGGACGCGTAATATTCACTGGTCGCAAAGGGTTACTCTTTTCGTCGATGAGCTCGCGAGAGAGAATGCCTCTCCCGCCCCGATGATGCCACAGAGGAAAACTATACGGGGTGTGTCTAAGGACACGAGATCATCGGATTCGTCGAGAAAAGCCTTCGTTCAGAAAGTAAGGGAAATTGGCGTTGCTGCTAATTGGTCAATCTCCATATCGGTGGTTAGAAAAAGATGCTAGCCGCCCTCGAGGGAAAGTTGCTGGTGGGAGATGTCGTTCGTTGAAAAATAGGTCTCCCCTATTTTCCCGTAGTTGGGACAAAGACTGTTTGTCTATATGAAGGACTTTAGGTAACTAGATCTTAAGTTTTATAACGGGCCCTCAGGCTAGCTGAACGTGTACTGCGAAGACGCATCGACATCTGGCAAACATCTTATTCGAAGAATAGGGTCTGCGTGTGGCGCGCTACGGGACAGAGACCGTTGGAATGTTTACTGCCGAGTGTTACAACTATTTCCTTTTTAGAGAGAGCTATAGAATTACTCCGTGCCTTTGTTAGACAAAGCGTTCATCCCGTGACCGCGGCTACGTTCGGCGACTGACTGTCGCCCCGAGCCCAAGTTTATTATCACAAATCGCAAACAAGTACAATGATGACAAATCGCTTAATTACAACTGTAAACTTTAATTACAATTTTGCGGGTTTTCTGAAGTTCCAGAGAAAGGTCTCCGATGTCCTCTCATCTCCGACATATATATATATATAATCGAATTCGTGCTCATTCGCGCTTGTACTGTCCGGGTAGAATGCGTTTAAGTGTAATATTGAATACCGTGTGTCTAAGAACATTGCTGTATCTGTCCTGTGCGTTCATGTATGGTACACATTGCCTTCGCTCAGAAACGGATTTTCATCAGACAAATCGATAAGCGTTGAATTATTTCACAACAATATATCACAATTGAAAAAATGCTAATC
>JACSOB010000282.1:0-25794 GCA_019677175.1 Bombus sylvicola | reverse complement strand
TTACGCGCCAAATGTAATGCACACGTTTCAGCGTCGAAACAAGCCCAACAGCCTCGCAAATCGCGATGATTTCCCGTTTTGATGCATTAAAACTGACCGTCATTTTTATCCCGTTTGAGATATTTCGACGTTTAAGCGCCTTTTTTTCACCCCACTTTACGCGCCAAACGTAATGCACACAGTTTCAGCGTCGAAACAAACCCCAGCAGCTCGCAAATCGCGATGATTTCCTCGATTTTGGCGAGAAACTGACCGTCATTTTCATACCGTTTGAGATATTTCGACGTTTAAGCGCTCTTTTCACTCCAATTTTACGCGCCAAATGTAATGCACACACGTTTCAGCGTCGAAACCAAGCCCAACGGCTCGCAAATCGCGATGATTTCCCCATTTTACGACGAAAACCGACCGTCATTTTCCAATCCCGTTTGAGATATTTCGACGTTTAAGCGCTCTTTTCACTCCACTTTACGCGCCAAATGTAATGCACACATTTCAGCGTCGAAACAAGCCCAACAGCTCGCAAATCGCGATGATTTCCTCGATTTTGACGAAACGGACCGGCATTTTTATCCCGTTTGAGATATTTCGACGTTTAAGCGCTCTTTTCACTCCACTTTACGCGCCAAATGTAATGCACACACGTTTCAGCGTCGAAACAAGCCCAACGGCTCGCAAATCGCGATGATTTCCTCGTCGATTTTGACGAAAACTGACCGTCATTTCTATCCCGTTTGAGATATTTCGACGTTTAAGCGCTCTTTTCACTCCACTTTACGCGCCAAACGTAATGCACACACGTATCAGCGTCGAAACAAGCCAACGGCTCGCAAATCGCGATGATTTCCTGATTTTGACGAAAACTGACCGTCATTTCTATCCCGTTTGAGATATTTCGACGTTTAAGCGCTCTTTTCACTCCACTTTACGCGCCAAATGTAATGCACACAGTTTCAGCGTCGAAACAAGCCCAACAGCTCGCAAATCGCGATGATTTCCTCGATTTTGACGAAAACTGACCGTCATTTCCATACCGTTTGAGATATTTCGACGTTTAAGCGCTCTTTTCACTCCACTTTACGCGCCAAATGTAATGCACACACGTTTCAGCGTCGAAACAAGCCCAACGGCTCGCAAATCGCGATGATTTCCTCGATTTTGACGAAAACGGACCGTCATTTCTATCCCGTTTGAGATATTTCGACGTTTAAGCGCCCTTTTCACTCCACTTTACGCGCCAAATGTAATGCACACACGTTTCAGCGTCGAAACAAGCCCAACAGCTCGCAAATCGCGATGATTTCCTCGATTTTGACGAAAACTGACCGTCATTTCTTACCCGTTTGAGATATTTCGACGTTTAAGCGCTCTTTTCACTCCACTTTACGCGCCAAATGTAATGCACACGTTTCAGCGTCGAAACAAGCCCAACAGCTCGCAAATCGCGATGATTTCGTCGATTTTGACGAAAACTAACCGTCATTTCTATACCGTTTGAGATATTTCGACGTTTAAGCGCTCTTTTCACCCCACTTTACGCGCCAAATGTAATGCACACGCGTTTTAGCGTCGAAACAAGCCCAACAGCTCGCAAATCGCGATGATTTTTTTGCGATTCGACGAAAACTAACCGTCATTTCCATACCGTTTGAGATATTTCGACGTTTAAGCGCTCCTTTTCACTCCACTTTACGCGCCAAATGTAATGCACACAGGTTTCAGCGTCGAAACAAGCCCAGCAGCTCGCAAATCGCGATGATTTCCTCCGTTTTACGAAAACTGACCGTCATTTCAATCCCGTTTGAGATATTTCGACGTTTAAGCGCTCTTTTCACTCCACTTTACGCGCCAAATGTAATGCACACACGTTTTAGCGTCGAAACAAGCCCAACAGTTCGCAAATCGCGATGATTTCGCCGATTTTGACGAAAACTAACCGTCATTTCTATACCGTTTGAGATATTTCGACGTTTAAGCGCTCTTTACACTCCACTTTACGCGCCAAATGTAATGCACACACATTTCAGCGTCGAAACAAGCCCAACAGCTCGCAAATCGCGATGATTTCCACGATTTTGACGAAAACTGACCGTCATTTCTATACCGTTTGAGATATTTCGACGTTTAAGCGCTCTTTTCACTCCACTTTACGCGCCAAATGTAATGCACACACGTTTACAGCGTCGAAACAAGCCCAACAGCTCGCAAATCGCGATGATTTCGCCGATTTTGACGAAAACTGAACGTCATTTCCATACCGTTTGAGATATTTCGACGTTTAAGCGCTCTTTTCACTCCACTTTACGCGCCAAATGTAATGCACACACGTTTCAGCGTCGAAACAAGCCCAACGGCTCGCAAATCGCGATGATTTCCTCGATTTTGACGAAAACTGACCGTCATTTTTATCCCGTTTGAGATATTTCGACGTTTAAGCGCTCTTTTCACTCCACTTTACGCGCCAAACGTAATGCACACACGTTTCAGCGTCGAAACAAGCCCAACAGCTCGCAAATCGCGATGATTTCCTCGATTTTGACGAAAACTGACCGTCATTTCCATACCGTTTGAGATATTTCGACGTTTAAGCGCTCTTTTCACTCCACTTTACGCGCCAAATGTAATGCACACATGTTTTAGCGTCGAAACAAGCCCAACGGTTCGCAAATCGCGATGATTTCGCCGATTTTGACGAAAACCAACCGTCATTTCCATACCGTTTGAGATATTTCGACGTTTAAGCGCTCCTTTCACTCCACTTTACGCGCCAAATGTAATGCACACACGCTTCAGCGTCGAAACAAGCCCAACGGCTCGCAAATCGCGATGATTTCCTCGATTTTGACGAAAACTGACCGTCATTTCTATCCCGTTTGAGATATTTCGACGTTTAAGCGCTCTTTTCACTCCACTTTACGCGCCAAATGTAATGCACACACGTTTCAGCGTCGAAACAAGCCCAACAGTTCGCAAATCGCGATGATTTCGCCGATTTTGACGAAAACTAACCGTCATTTCCATACCGTTTGAGATATTTCGACGTTTAAGCGCTCTTTTCACTCCACTTTACGCGCCAAATGTAATGCACACACGTTTCAGCGTCGAAACAAGCCCAACGGCTCGCAAATCGCGATGATTTCCTCGTTTTTGACGAAAACTGACCGTCATTTTCATCCCGTTTGAGATATTTCGACGTTTAAGCGCTCTTTTCACTCCACTTTACGCGCCAAATGTAATGCACACACGTTTCAGCGTCGAAACAAGCCCAACAGCTCGCAAATCGCGATGATTTCGCCGATTTTGACGAAAACTAACCGTCATTTCTATACCGTTTGAGATATTTCGACGTTTAAGCGCTCCTTTCACTCCACTTTACGCGCCAAATGTAATGCACACACGTTTCAGCGTCGAAACAAGCCCAACAGCTCGCAAATCGCGATGATTTCCTCGATTTTGACGAAAACGGACCGTCATTTCTATCCCGTTTGAGATATTTCGACGTTTAAGCGCTCTTTTCACTCCACTTTACGCGCCAAATGTAATGCACACACGTTTCAGCGTCGAAACAAGCCCAACAGCTCGCAAATCGCGATGATTTCGTCGATTTTGACGAAAAACTAAACGTCATTTCCATACCGTTTGAGATATTTCGACGTTTAAGCGCTCTTTTCACTCCACTTTACGCGCCAAATGTAATGCACACACGTTTCAGCGTCGAAACAAGCCCAACGGCTCGCAAATCGCGATGATTTCCTCGATTTTGACGAAAACTGACCGTCATTTCCATACCGTTTGAGATATTTCGACGTTTAAGCGCTCTTTTCACTCCACTTTGCGCGCCAAATGTAATGCACACACGTTTCAGCGTCGAAACAAGCCCAACGGCTCGCAAATCGCGATGATTTCCTCGATTTTGACGAAAACTGACCGTCATTTTCATCCCGTTTGAGATATTTCGACGTTTAAGCGCTCTTTTCACTCCACTTTACGCGCCAAATGTAATGCACACACGTTTCAGCGTCGAAACAAGCCCAACAGCTCGCAAATCGCGATGATTTCCTCGATTTTGACGAAAACTGACCGTCATTTCCATACCGTTTGAGATATTTCGACGTTTAAGCGCTCTTTTCACTCCACTTTGCGCGCCAAATGTAATGCACACACGTTTCAGCGTCGAAACAAGCCCAACAGCTCGCAAATCGCGATGATTTCGCCGATTTTGACGAAAACTGACCGTCATTTCCATACCGTTTGAGATATTTCGACGTTTAAGCGCTCCTTTCACTCCACTTTACGCGCCAAATGTAATGCACACACGTTTCAGCGTCGAAACAAGCCCAACAGCTCGCAAATCGCGATGATTTCCCCGATTTTGACGAAAACGGACCGTCATTTCCATACCGTTTGAGATATTTCGACGTTTAAGCGCTCTTTTCACTCCACTTTACGCGCCAAATGTAATGCACACACGTTTCAGCGTCGAAACAAGCCCAACAGCTCGCAAATCGCGATGATTTCGTCGATTTTGACGAAAACTAACCGTCATTTCCATACCGTTTGAGATATTTCGACGTTTAAGCGCTCTTTTCACTCCACTTTACGCGCCAAATGTAATGCACACACGTTTCAGCGTCGAAACAAGCCCAACGGCTCGCAAATCGCGATGATTTCCTCGATTTTGACGAAAACTGACCGTCATTTCCATACCGTTTGAGATATTTCGACGTTTAAGCGCTCTTTTCACTCCACTTTGCGCGCCAAATGTAATGCACACACGTTTCAGCGTCGAAACAAGCCCAACGGCTCGCAAATCGCGATGATTTCCTCGATTTTGACGAAAACTAACCGTCATTTCCATACCGTTTGAGATATTTCGACGTTTAAGCGCTCCTTTCACTCCACTTTACGCGCCAAATGTAATGCACACACGTTTTAGCGTCGAAACAAGCCCAACAGTTCGCAAATCGCGATGATTTCGCCGATTTTGACGAAAACTAACCGTCATTTCTATACCGTTTGAGATATTTCGACGTTTAAGCGCTCTTTTCACTCCACTTTACGCGCCAAATGTAATGCACACACGTTTCAGCGTCGAAACAAGCCCAGCAGCTCGCAAATCGCGATGATTTCCACGATTTTGACGAAAACGGATCGTCATTTCTATGCCGTTTGAGATATTTCGACGTTTAAGCGCTCTTTTCACTCCACTTTACGCGCCAAATGTAATGCACACACACGTTTCAGCGTCGAAACAAGCCCAACAGCTCGCAAATCGCGATGATTTCGTCGATTTTACGAAAACTAAACGTCATTTCCATGCCGTTTGAGATATTTCGACGTTTAAGCGCTCTTTTCACTCCACTTTACGCGCCAAATGTAATGCACACACGTATCAGCGTCGAAACAAGCCCAACGGCTCGCAAATCGCGATGATTTCCTCGATTTTGACGAAAACTGACCGTCATTTCCATACCGTTTGAGATATTTCGACGATTAAGCGCTCTTTTCACTCCACTTTGCGCGCCAAATGTAATGCACACACGTTTCAGCGTCGAAACAAGCCCAGCAGCTCGCAAATCGCGATGATTTCCTCGTTTTTGACGAAAACTGACCGTCATTTTTATCCCGTTTGAGATATTTCGACGTTTAAGCGCTCTTTTCACTCCACTTTACGCGCCAAATGTAATGCACACACGTTTCAGCGTCGAAACAAGCCCAGCAGCTCGCAAATCGCGATGATTTCCTCGATTTTGACGAAAACTGATCGTCATTTCCATACCGTTTGAGATATTTCGACGTTTAAGCGCTCTTTTCACTCCACTTTGCGCGCCAAATGTAATGCACACATGTTTTAGCGTCGAAACAAGCCCAACAGTTCGCAAATCGCGATGATTTCGCCGATTTTGACGAAAACTAACCGTCATTTCCATACCGTTTGAGATATTTCGACGTTTAAGCGCTCCTTTCACTCCACTTTACGCGCCAAATGTAATGCACACACGTTTCAGCGTCGAAACAAGGCCAACCGCTCGCAAATCGCGATGATTTCCACGATTTTGACGAAAACGGATCGTCATTTCTATGCCGTTTGAGATATTTCGACGTTTAAGCGCTCTTTTTCACTCCACTTTACGCGCCAAATGTAAGGCACACACGTTTCAGCGTCGAAACAAGCCCAACAGCTCGCAAATCGCGATGATTTCGTCGATTTTGACGAAAACTAAACGTCATTTCCATGCCGTTTGAGATATTTCGACGTTTAAGCGCTCTTTTCACTCCACTTTGCGCGCCAAATGTAATGCACACACGTATCAGCGTCGAAACAAGCCCAACGGCTCGCAAATCGCGATGATTTCCTCGATTTTGACGAAAACTGACCGTCATTTCCATACCGTTTGAGATATTTCGACGTTTAAGCGCTCTTTTCACTCCACTTTGCGCGCCAAATGTAATGCACACACGTTTCAGCGTCGAAACAAGCCCAACGGCTCGCAAATCGCGATGATTTCCTCGATTTTGACGAAAACTAACCGTCATTTCCATACCGTTTGAGATATTTCGACGTTTAAGCGCTCTTTTCACTCCACTTTACGCGCCAAATGTAATGCACACACGTTTCAGCGTCGAAACAAGCCCAACGGCTCGCAAATCGCGATGATTTCCTCGATTTTGACGAAAACTGACCGTCATTTCCATACCGTTTGAGATATTTCGACGTTTAAGCGCTCTTTTCACTCCACTTTACGCGCCAAATGTAATGCACACACGTTTCAGCGTCGAAACAAGCCCAACAGCTCGCAAATCGCGATGATTTCCTCGATTTTGACGAAAACTGACCGTCATTTTCATCCCGTTTGAGATATTTCGACGTTTAAGCGCTCTTTTCACTCCACTTTACGCGCCAAATGTAATGCACACACGTTTCAGCGTCGAAACAAGCCCAACAGCTCGCAAATCGCGATGATTTCCTCGATTTTGACGAAAACTGACCGTCATTTTTATCCCGTTTGAGATATTTCGACGTTTAAGCGCTCTTTTCACTCCACTTTGCGCGCCAAATGTAATGCACACACGTTTTAGCGTCGAAACAAGCCCAACAGTTCGCAAATCGCGATGATTTCGCCGATTTTGACGAAAACTAACCGTCATTTCCATACCGTTTGAGATATTTCGACGTTTAAGCGCTCCTTTCACTCCACTTTACGCGCCAAATGTAATGCACACACGTTTCAGCGTCGAAACAAGCCCAACAGCTCGCAAATCGCGATGATTTCCTCGATTTTGACGAAAACTGACCGTCATTTCTATCCCGTTTGAGATATTTCGACGTTTAAGCGCTCTTTTCACTCCACTTTACGCGCCAAACGTAATGCACACACGTTTCAGCGTCGAAACAAGCCCAACGGCTCGCAAATCGCGATGATTTCCTCGATTTTGACGAAAACCGACCGTCATTTCCATACCGTTTGAGATATTTCGACGTTTAAGCGCTCTTTTCACTCCACTTTGCGCGCCAAATGTAATGCACACACGTTTCAGCGTCGAAACAAGCCCAACAGTTCGCAAATCGCGATGATTTCGCCGATTTTGACGAAAACTAACCGTCATTTCCATACCGTTTGAGATATTTCGACGTTTAAGCGCTCTTTTCACTCCACTTTACGCGCCAAATGTAATGCACACACGTTTCAGCGTCGAAACAAGCCCAACAGCTCGCAAATCGCGATGATTTCGTCGATTTTGACGAAAACTGACCGTCATTTCCATACCGTTTGAGATATTTCGACGTTTAAGCGCTCTTTTCACTCCACTTTACGCGCCAAATGTAATGCACACACGTTTCAGCGTCGAAACAAGCCCAACGGCTCGCAAATCGCGATGATTTCCTCGATTTTGACGAAAACTGACCGTCATTTCTATCCCGTTTGAGATATTTCGACGTTTAAGCGCTCTTTTCACTCCACTTTACGCGCCAAATGTAATGCACACACGTTTCAGCGTCGAAACAAGCCCAACGGCTCGCAAATCGCGATGATTTCCTCGATTTTGACGAAAACTGACCGTCATTTCCATACCGATTGAGATATTTCGACGTTTAAGCGCTCTTTTCACTCCACTTTGCGCGCCAAATGTAATGCACACACGTTTCAGCGTCGAAACAAGCCCAACGGCTCGCAAATCGCGATGATTTCCTCGATTTTGACGAAAACTGACCGTCATTTCTATCCCGTTTGAGATATTTCGACGTTTAAGCGCTCTTTTCACTCCACTTTGCGCGCCAAATGTAATGCACACACGTTTCAGCGTCGAAACAAGCCCAACAGCTCGCAAATCGCGATGATTTCCTCGATTTTGACGAAAACTGACCGTCATTTTATCCCGTTTGAGATATTTCGACGTTTAAGCGCTCTTTTCACTCCACTTTACGCGCCAAATGTAATGCACACACGTTTCAGCGTCGAAACAAGCCCAACAGCTCGCAAATCGCGATGATTTCCTCGTTTTTACGAAAACTGACCGTCATTTTATCCCGTTTGAGATATTTCGACGTTTAAGCGCTCTTTTCACTCCACTTTACGCGCCAAATGTAATGCACACACGTTTCAGCGTCGAAACAAGCCCAACAGCTCGCAAATCGCGATGATTTCCTCGATTTTGACGAAAACTGACCGTCATTTTCATCCCGTTTGAGATATTTCGACGTTTAAGCGCTCTTTTCACTCCACTTTACGCGCCAAACGTAATGCACACACGTATCAGCGTCGAAACAAGCCCAACGGCTCGCAAATCGCGATGATTTCCTCGATTTTGACGAAAACTGACCGTCATTTCTATACCCGTTTGAGATATTTCGACGTTTAAGCGCTCTTTTCACTCCACTTTACGCGCCAAATGTAATGCACACCGGTTTCAGCGTCGAAACAAGCCCAACGGCTCGCAAATCGCGATGATTTCCTCGATTTTGACGAAAACTAACCGTCATTTCCATACCGTTTGAGATATTTCGACGTTTAAGCGCTCTTTTCACTCCACTTTACGCGCCAAATGTAATGCACACACGTTTCAGCGTCGAAACAAGCCCAACAGCTCGCAAATCGCGATGATTTCCTCGATTTTGACGAAAAACTGACCGTCATTTCTATCCCGTTTGAGATATTTCGACGTTTAAGCGCTCTTTTCACTCCACTTTACGCGCCAAATGTAATGCACACACGTTTCAGCGTCGAAACAAGCCCAACAGCTCGCAAATCGCGATGATTTCCTCGATTTTGACGAAAAACGGACCGTCATTTTCATCCCGTTTGAGATATTTCGACGTTTAAGCGCTCTTTTCACTCCACTTTACGCGCCAAATGTAATGCACACACGTTTCAGCGTCGAAACAAGCCCAACGGCTCGCAAATCGCGATGATTTCCTCGATTTTGACGAAAACTGACCGTCATTTCCATGCCGTTTGAGATATTTCGACGTTTAAGCGCTCTTTTCACTCCACTTTACGCGCCAAATGTAATGCACACACGTTTCAGCGTCGAAACAAGCCCAACGGCTCGCAAATCGCGATGATTTCCTCGATTTTGACGAAAACTGACCGTCATTTCCATACCGTTTGAGATATTTCGACGTTTAAGCGCTCTTTTCACTCCACTTTACGCGCCAAATGTAATGCACACACGTTTCAGCGTCGAAACAAGCCCAGCAGCTCGCAAATCGCGATGATTTCCTCGATTTTTGACGAAAACTGACCGTCATTTTTATCCCGTTTGAGATATTTCGACGTTTAAGCGCTCTTTTCACTCCACTTTACGCGCCAAATGTAATGCACACACGTTTCAGCGTCGAAACAAGCCCAACAGCTCGCAAATCGCGATGATTTCCTCGATTTTGACGAAAACTGACCGTCATTTCCATACCGTTTGAGATATTTCGACGTTTAAGCGCTCTTTTCACTCCACTTTGCGCGCCAAATGTAATGCACACACGTTTTAGCGTCGAAACAAGCCCAACAGTTCGCAAATCGCGATGATTTCGCCGATTTTGACGAAAACTAACCGTCATTTCCATACCGTTTGAGATATTTCGACGTTTAAGCGCTCCTTTTCACTCCACTTTACGCGCCAAATGTAATGCACACACGTTTCAGCGTCGAAACAAGCCCAACCGCTCGCAAATCGCGATGATTTCCTAGATTTTGACGAAAACGGATCAGCATTTCTATGCCGTTTGAGATATTTCGACGTTTAAGCGCTCTTTTCACTCCACTTTACGCGCCAAATGTAATGCACACACGTTTCAGCGTCGAAACAAGCCCAACAGCTCGCAAATCGCGATGATTTCGTCGATTTTGACGAAAACTAAACGTCATTTCCATACCGTTTGAGATATTTCGACGTTTAAGCGCTCTTTTTCACTCCACTTTTACGCGCCAAATGTAATGCACACACGTTTCAGCGTCGAAACAAGCCCAACGGCTCGCAAATCGCGATGATTTCCTCGATTTTGACGAAAACTGACCGTCATTTCCATACCGTTTGAGATATTTCGACGTTTAAGCGCTCTTTTCACTCCACTTTGCGCGCCAAATGTAATGCGCAACACGTTTCAGCGTCGAAACAAGCCCAACGGCTCGCAAATCGCGATGATTTCCTCGATTTTGACGAAAACTAACCGTCATTTCCATACCGTTTGAGATATTTCGACGTTTAAGCGCTCTTTTCACTCCACTTTACGCGCCAAATGTAATGCACACACGTTTCAGCGTCGAAACAAGCCCAACGGCTCGCAAATCGCGATGATTTCCTCGATTTTGACGAAAACTGACCGTCATTTCCATACCGTTTGAGATATTTCGACGTTTAAGCGCTCTTTTCACTCCACTTTACGCGCCAAATGTAATGCACACACGTTTCAGCGTCGAAACAAGCCCAACGGCTCGCAAATCGCGATGATTTCCTCGATTTTGACGAAAACTGACCGTCATTTCTATCCCGTTTGAGATATTTCGACGTTTAAGCGCTCTTTTCACTCCACTTTACGCGCCAAATGTAATGCACACACCGTTTCAGCGTCGAAACAAGCCCAACGGCTCGCAAATCGCGATGATTTCCTCGATTTTGACGAAAACTGACCGTCATTTCCATACCGTTTGAGATATTTCGACGTTTAAGCGCTCTTTTCACTCCACTTTGCGCGCCAAATGTAATGCAAACACGTTTCAGCGTCGAAACAAGCCCAGCAGCTCGCAAATCGCGATGATTTCCTCGTTTTGGACGAAAACTGACCGTCATTTTTATCCCGTTTGAGATATTTCGACGTTTAAGCGCTCTTTTCACTCCACTTTACGCGCCAAATGTAATGCACACACGTTTCAGCGTCGAAACAAGCCCAGCAGCTCGCAAATCGCGATGATTTCCTCCTTTTTACGAAAACTGACCGTCATTTTTATCCCGTTTGAGATATTTCGACGTTTAAGCGCTCTTTTCACTCCACTTTACGCGCCAAACGTAATGCACACACGTTTCATCGTCGAAACAAGCCCAGCAGCTCGCAAATCGCGATGATTTCCTCGATTTTGACGAAAACTGATCGTCATTTCCATACCGATTGAGATATTTCGACGTTTAAGCGCTCTTTTCACTCCACTTTGCGCGCCAAATGTAATGCACACATGTTTTAGCGTCGAAACAAGCCCAACAGTTCGCAAATCGCGATGATTTCGCCGATTTTGACGAAAACTAACCGTCATTTCCATACCGTTTGAGATATTTCGACGTTTAAGGGCTCCTTTCACTCCACTTTACGCGCCAAATGTAATGCACACACGCTTCAGCGTCGAAACAAGCCCAGCAGCTCGCAAATCGCGATGATTTCCTCGTTTTTGACTAAAACTGACCGTCATTTTTATCCCGTTTGAGATATTTCGACGTTTAAGCGCTCTTTTCACTCCACTTTACGCGCCAAACGTAATGCACACACGTTTCAGCGTCGAAACAAGCCCAGCAGCTCGCAAATCGCGATGATTTCCTCGATTTTGACGAAAACCGATCGTCATTTCCATACCGATTGAGATATTTCGACGTTTAAGCGCTCTTTTCACTCCACTTTGCGCGCCAAATGTAATGCACACACGTTTCAGCGTCGAAACAAGCCCAACGGCTCGCAAATCGCGATGATTTCGCCGATTTTGACGAAAACTGAACCGTCATTTCCATACCGTTTGAGATATTTCGGCGTTTAAGCGCTCTTTTCACTCCACTTTGCGCGCCAAATGTAATGCACACACGTTTCAGCGTCGAAACAAGCCCAACAGCTCGCAAATCGCGATGATTTCGTCGATTTTGACGAAAACTAACCGTCATTTCCATACCGTTTGAGATATTTCGACGTTTAAGCGCTCTTTTCACTCCACTTTACGCGCCAAATGTAATGAACACACGTTTCAGCGTCGAAACAAGCCCAACGGCTCGCAAATCGCGATGATTTCCTCGATTTTGACGAAAACTGACCGTCATTTCTATCCCGTTTGAGATATTTCGACGTTTAAGCGCTCTTTTCACTCCACTTTACGCGCCAAATGTAATGCACACACGTTTCAGCGTCGAAACAAGCCCAGTACGCTCGCAAATCGCGATGATTTCCTCGTTTTTGACGAAAACTGACCGTCATTTCCATACCGTTTGAGATATTTCGACGTTTAAGCGCTCTTTTCACACCACTTTGCGCGCCAAATGTAATGCACACACGTTTCAGCGTCGAAACAAGCCCAACGGCTCGCAAATCGCGATGATTTCCTCGATTTTGACGAAAACTGACCGTCATTTCTTACCCGTTTGAGATATTTCGACGTTTAAGCGCTCTTTCCACTCCACTTTGCGCGCCAAATGTAATGCACACACGTTTCAGCGTCGAAACAAGCCCAACAGCTCGCAAATCGCGATGATTTCCTCGTTTTGGACGAAAACTGACCGTCATTTTTATCCCGTTTGAGATATTTCGACGTTTAAGCGCTCTTTTCACTCCACTTTACGCGCCAAATGTAATGCACACAAGTTTCAGCGTCGAAACAAGCCCAGCAGCTCGCAAATCGCGATGATTTCCTCGTTTTTACGAAAACTGACCGTCATTTTATCCCGTTTGAGATATTTCGACGTTTAAGCGCTCTTTTCACTCCACTTTACGCGCCAAATGTAATGCACACACGTTTCAGCGTCGAAACAAGCCCAGCAGCTCGCAAATCGCGATGATTTCCTCGATTTTGGCGAAAACTGACCGGCATTTTCATCCCGTTTGAGATATTTCGACGTTTAAGCGCTCTTTTCACTCCACTTTACGCGCCAAACGTAATGCACACACGTATCAGCGTCGAAACAAGCCCAACGGCTCGCAAATCGCGATGATTTCCTCGATTTTGACGAAAACTGACCGTCATTTCTATCCCGTTTGAGATATTTCGACGTTTAAGCGCTCTTTTCACTCCACTTTACGCGCCAAATGTAATGCACACCGGTTTCAGTGTCGAAACAAGCCCAACAGCTCGCAAATCGCGATGATTTCGTCGATTTTGACGAAAACTGACCGTCATTTCCTATACCGTTTGAGATATTTCGACGTTTAAGCGCTCTTTTCACTCCACTTTACGCGCCAAATGTAATGCACACACGTATCAGCGTCGAAACAAGCCCAACGGCTCGCAAATCGCGATGATTTCCTCGATTTTGACGAAAACTGACCGTCATTTCCATACCGTTTGAGATATTTCGACGTTTAAGCGCTCTTTTCACTCCACTTTGCGCGCCAAATGTAATGCACACACGTTTCAGCGTCGAAACAAGCCCCAGCAGCTCGCAAATCGCGATGATTTCCTCGTTTTTGACTAAAACTGACCGTCATTTTTATCCCGTTTGAGATATTTCGACGTTTAAGCGCTCTTTTCACTCCACTTTGCGCGCCAAATGTAATGCACACATGTTTTAGCGTCGAAACAAGCCCAACAGTTCGCAAATCGCGATGATTTCGCCGATTTTGACGAAAACTAACCGTCATTTCCATACCGTTTGAGATATTTCGACGTTTAAGCGCTCCTTTCACTCCACTTTACGCGCCAAATGTAATGCACACACGCTTCAGCGTCGAAACAAGCCCAACAGCTCGCAAATCGCGATGATTTCTTCGATTTTGACGAAAACTGACCGTCATTTTTATCCCGTTTGTGAAATTTCGACGTTTTAGCGCTCTTTTCACACCACTTTACGCGCCAAATGTAATGCACACACGTTTTAGCGTCGAAACAAGCCCAACAGTTCGCAACTCGCGATGATTTCGCCGATTCCGACGAAAACTAACCGTCATTTCCATACCGTTTGAGATATTTCGACGTTTAAGCGCTCCTCTCACTCCACTTTACGCGCCAAATGTAATGCACACAGGTTTTAGCGTCGAAACAAGCCCAGCAGCTCGCAAATCGCGATGATTTCCTCCTTTTTATTAAAACTGACCGTCATTTTAATCCCGTCTGAGATATTTCTACGTTTAAGCGCTCTTTTCACTCCACTTTACGCGCCAAATGTAATGCACACACGTTTTAGCGTCGAAACAAGCCCAACAGTTCGCAACTCGCGATGATTTCGCCGATTCTGACGAAAACTAACCGTCATTTCTATACCGTTTGAGATATTTCGACGTTTAAGCGCTCCTCTCACTCCACTTTACGCGCCAAATGTAATGCACACACATTTCAGCGTCGAAACAAGCCCAGCAGCTCGCAAATCGCGATGATTTCCAAGATTTTGATGAAAACGGATCAGCATTTCTATGCCGTTTGAGATATTTCGACGTTTAAGCGCTCTTTTCACTCCACTTTTACGCGCCTGTTGCGTCGCATGAAGCGGCGGAGCCCCAACCAACGCTACCTGGCAGCCAGCGGCCCACTTACCTGACTCCAGACCCCTAATAAACTCAATGACCTGCCATAAACCGTCACCTTCCAGCTAAATTGTTTCCAGATGTGCGTCGATCAATCTAGTTGTCTAGAAGCATTTCGGTTTATGTCCGGATTAGCAAAATTCCTGAGTTTGTTAGGCTATTAAAAAGGCTCGGAAAAAGGCAGGTAATCACCGAACGAGAAAACCCAACACATGGCCGCTGAAAACGACTGGTTTTTCCCAGCAATAAAGTCACCCCGGACACTGGGGAGAAATTCCTCATGTCCTGCCTCTTTAGCGGGTCGCGACCAATCGGCATCAAGCTTTCCTTCGGGAAAAACTATTAGAGCTCGGGAGTCAGTCAGTCATGTACTCATTCACTCAGTCACTCATTCATTCATTCAGTCAGTCAGTCAGTCAGTCAGTGAGTCATTCATTCAGTAACTCATTCACTCATTCATTCATTCAGTCAGTCAGTCAGTCAGTCTGTGAGTCATTCATTCAGTAACTCATTCACTCATTCATTCATTCAGTCAGTCAGTCAGTCAGTCAGTGAGTCATTCATTCAGTAACTCATTCACTCAGTCACTCATTCATTCATTCAGTCAGTCAGTCAGTCAGTCAGTGAGTCATTCATTCAGTAACTCATTCACTCATTCATTCATTCAGTAAGTCAGTCAGTCAGTAAGTCAGTGAGTCAGTAAGTCAGTCAGTCAGTAAGTCAGTCAGTCAGTGAGTCAGTCAGTCAATGAGTCGTCAGTCAGTCAGTAGTCAGTCAGCAAGTCAGTCAGTCAGTAAGTCAGTCAGTCAGTCAGTCAGTCCGGTAAGTCAGTCAGTCAGTCAATCAGTCAGTAAGTCAGTCAGTCAGTGAGTCAGTCAGTCAGTGAGTCAGTCAGTCAATCAGCAGCTACGATTCGCGCCTACGCTTTCGCCCTCTCATCCCCTGATCTTACTTGTACATTCTAACCGAGGCCAACCGCATCCCGGTTTCTGTTAATTCAATATTCAGTGTACACACAGAGCTATAATAAAAACATAACTAGAAATCCGTTACAGCAGTGTGTCGCTTCAATTAACCACCTCTATTAGCTTAATCGTAATAGGGGATCGATCATTTCGCGGTGTCGATTGAACAATCGTAACAGGAATTTACGACTCCTGTTGATGCGCTTCTCCAAGATCGTGTCTCCCCGCGAGTGAACGAACATTTTGGTCCTTCGAGCCGGATTCAGTGTCAAGTGAAAAGTGCACGCCAGTGACACCCACTACGATACAGTGCCACGTGAATCCAACATAACCAGCAGCGGAAGCGTTACCACCCCAGCGAGGTCAGTGACATCAAGGGCAGTCACCTTGAAGAGGCATAATTCGGTGGTTGAAACGCAGCCACGCAACCTCCTGCTGCAACTGGACAATCATCAACACAACGATATTCGACAACTTCGATCGTAAATCATAAGTATCACCTTCACTCACAAGGTAATCCCGTTCACTGCATTCTCTTCACGAACGGCTATACAAATGGAGAACGCAGATAATATTACCTCCTTGCGTCGGAGACGAGACTGTCAAATCGGTCTATTTACTATTATATCGAAACGACTCGATGAATATGAGAAAGCTATACAACCGAACAAGGCCCATGTAAGGAACTGTATGACACGACTCGAAGACACGTGGAAGCAATATCGGTTGCTTCAAGAGGAAATAGAAGATTTAGGCGAGCTAGACGACGCGCGCGTTTCCGAAGTAACTGACACGTATCACGATCTGGTAGTACGATTACACACTCTCATGGATGACACACCAGCATCGGCGCCGAAATCACCAAGCGGCGAGTCATCCAATGTCGCCGAGCCGACATCAATTCAACAGCCGGAACCCGTCGATTTGCCTAAAATTCAGTTACCCACCTTTTCTGGAGCCTACGAAGATTGGCCGGGGTTCGCGGATCAATTTCGCTCCACGGTCCACGATAACCCCGCATAGACGACTGCAAGCGGCTGATGTATCTCCGTTCTTGCCTAAAGCAGGGGGGCAGCTCTAGCGATCGCATCATTAAGCAATGCGGCAGCTAACTACGCAGTCGCCTGGGAGATATTAGAACAGAGGTATAATAGACCAGCCAAAATTGTCGAGAGACACTTGCAGGAGATAGTTGACGCAGCCTCCTCATCACGGATAGCAAATCGAGATTTGCAGTCCTACACTACCAAGTTGGAAGCTCATTACAAAGCCTTGGCCGCCATCGGACAACCTACCGCAGATACCCTGCTGCTGTATCTATGTACCGCCAACCTTGACCGGGAAACCGATTTACTATGGAAGGAAAAGATAAGGTCCACCCAATTCCCCGCGTTCACGGACTTCCTGCAATTCTTGAACGATCGCTGTCAGGTCATAGAACCTGCAAGAACGACACGCCCACCACGAGGGCAGGCATTTGTCACGTCCCGATCACCGCCACTCTGTCCAATCTGCCGTGGACAACATAAAATTTGGAGCTGCAACACCTTTAGGACGAAGACGATCGACGAACGGATTCTAGCCGCCGAGGAAATCTCAGCGTGTACGAATTGCCTGCTACCTGGACACAAATTGCAACAATGCACCGCTGGATCCTGCCGCATATGTGAGCAACGCCACCACACGCTCCTACATCGATCAGACGCGCCAATGAGCAATCAGACGCCTCCGACAATACTCCAAAGCACAAGGTCCCGATCTGCGCCTGCCAAAAACGCGATGCGGATGGGTCATCGGGGGGAGCCCACTTTCCCCATTAACCGCAAGGGTCTTTCATGCTTCCAAGACGCACCTAGAAACGGACGTCACCCGTTTTCGGGAACTCGACGAGGAACCACGGATAACGTACATACCATGGCGAACTCACCCTTTGATGCGGAACCACGCAAGGTACAATCTCCTGCGACGACGGCCGATGGTGGACCTACATTCCACACAAATCGACCTCATCAAGCAGAGAAACAAGAAGAAAAGAAACAGAACGCTCTCGCACCTGCGAGACCTCCTGTAGATTATCGGGAATATCGAGAAAAGAAAGAACGCGAGCGTTTGGAAAGAGAAAAGGCATCAGTTCCAGCATCAGTTGCGCCAAGTCATGTATCGGATATTAATAAACATCATTCTCATCACCACAAACCTGTATCTAGTACAAATGTGCTGAACAAACATCCGTTGCCTCTTGGACAGAAGACACTTCATCATAATCATCATCATAGACCAGATATAAAAAGTTGGACAACCGGTGCCCCAGAGGCACTCTGAGTAGTACTCAAGCTAGGGAACCAAATCGCGATCCCAATAGACAGAGGTTACAAAGAGAGTACAATTCGAACACTGGTATAAGTAGCAGTAGTTGTAGTAGTGGTAGTGCTCTCCATTCTCACAGTCATGTCGTATCGAAGGAACAAACTTTGATAATTCTATAACCGATTCCGTTACTCACAGATCGGATGTTGGATCATTACAAGAGCCAACGCCTCATGGGAATATACAGGAGAAACTTAGTAATAATAATCATAGTCTGCACAGATTAAGTGGAGTAGAAAGTAAACATCAGGGTCATGATAAAAGAATGTATGATCCAAGGCATAAACCAGTAGAACATAGGAAAGATAGTGAACAAAAGCCATATAAATATCCAGATCCAAGTAGAGTCGATCGACAAAGGAAGTCTGATACGTTGGAGCAGAGGTGTGAAGAGGTTAGAAAGCTCATTGAGAATTCAATACTTCCACCTAAAACCGACGCTTGACGTACCATATAGACAAATACCACCTCAACAGCAAGTTCATCAGGAACAATTTCAACAACAGCAGTTGCAACAGCAGCAACAGCAACTTCAACATGAACAACCACCACAACCTCAACATCAACCATCGATATCTCATTCGATGTTGCTCGCACAGCAGGAACCCGTTCAAAGTCAGTGTCTGCCTCTGTCATCGGTTACCGAACCAATGATAGCTTCGACCGTAGATATAACTGCTCTGTCTGGCCCCGTACAAACAAATACAGAATCCATTCTCTCTGTACCAACATCGACGACCATAACCGTCGCACCCCCTGTAGAAGAGAAGAGATCGGAGCATCACAAAGAGCGAAAAGAAGAAAAAGAAGGAGAAGCATAAACACAAAAGATAAGGAGAAGAGTAAAGAGAAGCACAAACACAAGCATAAAGACAAGGATAAAGAAAAGCATCGAGAGAAGGACAAAAGAAAAGGAGAAGAGACTGTGCCTGCGGTACCTATCAAAATCACAATTCCTAAAGATAAATTGAATTTGAGCACAGAATCGACAGGAAGCACCGGTGCGAATACAGTGCCAACTGACAAAAACAAATCGCCTACCGCAGACTTCATCCGGAAGTCACCCGTGGCTGCAACGACGCCACCATACTCTCCAATGACAGATCACTCCTCAGACAACAGCTACTACTTGCCGCATCACGGCGTCGTCAAGGACTCGAACACATCCACAAAACTCCGCGCCGTGTTTGACGAATCTTTATCAAGCACCACCGATGTTCCCTTCAACGACATTTCCTGGGCCGAGGTGTTTAACGATACTTCCAGAAGCAAGATCCACGACACTTCCTGGGTCGTGAACTTCAACTGGAAATCGCTCGGCAACGACGAGGAAGACGGCGACCTAGACTACGAGGGAGATAACGAGCCCTCAAGGCAACGTGCCTTCGACCGCATCGCCAAGTTCACCCTTAGGACGGGTAGTCAAGGTCCATCCCGGATCCGATGGCGTAATCCGAACAGCGACCGTGCAAACTTCATCGAACCTCCTGGACCGCGGCATCAAGCGGCTAGTCCCCCTGCCATTTCAATCAGTTCCAGAAGCGCCCGGACAATCGCAGACCTCGAAGGAAGCAGAGCACACCCCCATCGAACCCACAGGCAGAATTTGATCGGTACCCTCTCAACGGGGGAGGATGTTGCGTCGCATGAAGCGGCGGAGCCCCAACCAACGCTACCTGGCAGCCAGCGGCCACTTACCTGACTCCAGACCCTAATAAACTCAATGACCTGCCATAAACCGTCACCTTCCAGCTAAATTGTTTCCAGATGTGCGTCGATCAATCTAGTTGTCTAGAAGCATTTCGGTTTATGTCCGGATTAGCAAAATTCCTGAGTTTGTTAGGCTATTAAAAAAGGCTCGGAAAAAGGCAGGTAATCACCGAACGAGAAAACCCAACACATGGCCGCTGAAAACGACTGGTTTTCCCAGCAATAAAGTCACCCCGGACACTGGGGAGAAATTCCTCATGTCCTGCCTCTTTAGCGGGTCGCGACCAATCGGCATCAAGCTTTCCTTCGGGAAAAACTATAAGAGCTCGGGAGTCAGTCAGTCATGTACTCATTCACTCAGTCACTCATTCATTCATTCAGTCAGTCAGTCAGTCAGTCAGTGAGTCATTCATTCAGTAACTCATTCACTCATTCATTCATTCAGTCAGTCAGTCAGTCAGTCTGTGAGTCATTCATTCAGTAACTCAGTCACTCATTCATTCATTCAGTCAGTCAGTCAGTCAGTCAGTGAGTCATTCATTCAGTAACTCATTCACTCATTCATTCATTCAGTCAGTCAGTCAGTCAGTCTGTGAGTCATTCATTCAGTAACTCATTCACTCATTCATTCATTCAGTCAGTCAGTCAGTCAGTCAGTGAGTCATTCATTCAGTAACTCATTCACTCAGTCACTCATTCATTCATTCAGTCAGTCAGTCAGTCAGTCAGTGAGTCATTCATTCAGTAACTCATTCACTCATTCATTCATTCAGTAAGTCAGTCAGTCAGTAAGTCAGTGAGTCAGTAAGTCAGTCAGTCAGTAAGTCAGTCAGTCAGTGAGTCAGTCAGTCAATGAGTCAGTCAGTCAGCAAGTCAGTCAGCAAGTCAGTCAGTCAGTAAGTCAGTCAGTCAGTCAGTCAGTAAGTCAGTAAGTCAGTCAGTCAGTCAATCAGTCAGTAAGTCAGTCAGTCAGTGAGTCAGTCAGTCAGTGAGTCAGTCAGTCAATCAGCAGCTACGATTCGCGCCTACGCTTTCGCCCTCTCATCCCCTGATCTTACTTGTACATTCTAACCGAGGCCAACCGCATCCCGGTTTCTGTTAATTCAATATTCAGTGTACACACAGAGCTATAATAAAACATAACTAGAAATCCGTTACACCAGTGTGCGCTTCAATTAACCACCTCTATTAGCTTAATCGTAATAGGGGATCGATCATTTCGCGGTGTCGATTGAACAATCGTAACAGGAATTTACGACTCCTGTTGATGCGCTTCTCCAAGATCGTGTCTCCCCGCGAGTGAACGAACAGCGCCAAATGTAAGGCACACGTTTCAGCGACGAAACAAGCCCAACAGCTCGCAAATCGCGATGATTTCGTCGATTTTTACGAAAACTAAACGTCATTTCCATGCGGTTTGAGATATTTCGACGTTTAAGCGCTCTTTTCACTCCACTTTACGCGCCAAATGTAATGCACACACGTATCAGCGTCGAAACAAGCCCAACGGCTCGCAAATCGCGATGATTTCCTCGATTTTGACGAAAACTGACAGTCATTTCCATACCGTTTGAGATATTTCGACGATTAAGCGCTCTTTTCACTCCACTTTACGCGCCAAATGTAATGCACACACGCTTCAGCGTCGAAACAAGCCCAACAGCTCGCAAATCGCGATGATTTCGCAAGATTTTGACGAAAACGGATCCGCATTTCTATGCCGTTTGAGATATTTCGACGTTTAAGCGCTCTTTTCACTCCACTTTACGCGCCAAATGTAAAGCACACACGTTTCAGCGACGAAACAAGCCCAACGGCTCGCAAATCGCGATGATTTCGTCGATTTTTACGAAAACTTGACCGTCATTTCCATGCGGTTTGAGATATTTCGACGTTTAAGCGCTCTTTTCACTCCACTTTACGCGCCAAATGTAATGCACACACGTATCAGCGTCGAAACAAGCCCAACGGCTCGCAAATCGCGATGATTTCCTCGATTTTGACGAAAACTGACAGTCATTTCCATACCGTTTGAGATATTTCGACGTTTAAGCGCTCTTTTCACTCCACTTTGCGCGCCAAATGTAATGCACACACGCTTCAGCGTCGAAACAAGCCCAGCGGCTCGCAAATCGCGATGATTTCCTCGTTTTTGACGAAAACTGACCGTCATTTTTATCCCGTTTGAGATATTTCGACGTTTAAGCGCTCTTTTCACTCCACTTTACGCGCCAAACGTTATGCACACACGTTTCATCGTCGAAACAAGCCCAGCGGCTCGCAAATCGCGATGATTTCCTCGATTTTGACGAAAACTGATCGTCATTTCCATACCGATTGAGATATTTCGACGTTTAAGCGCTCTTTTCACTCCACTTTGCGCGCCAAATGTAATGCACACACGTTTTGTTAGCGTCGAAACAAGCCCAACAGTTCGCAAATCGCGATGATTTCGCCGATTTTGACGAAAACTAACCGTCATTTCCATACCGTTTGAGATATTTCGACGTTTAAGCGCTCCTTTCACTCCACTTTACGCGCCAAATGTAATGCACACACGTTTCAGCGTCGAAACAAGCCCAACAGCTCGCAAATCGCGATGATTTCTTCGATTTTGACGAAAACTGACCGTCATTTTCATCCCGTTTGAGATATTTCGACGTTTAAGCGCTCTTTTCACACCACTTTACGCGCCAAATGTAATGCACACACGTTTTAGCGTCGAAACAAGCCCAACAGTTCGCAACTCGCGATGATTTCGCCGATTCCGACGAAAAACTAACCGTCATTTCCATACCGTTTGAGATATTTCGACGTTTAAGCGCTCCTTTCACTCCACTTTACGCGCCAAATGTAATGCACACAGGTTTTAGCGTCGAAACAAGCCCAGCAGCTCGCAAATCGCGATGATTTCCTCCTTTTTTATTAAAACTGACCGTCACTTTAATCCCGTCTGAGATATTTCTACGTTTAAGCGCTCTTTTCACTCCACTTTACGCGCCAAATGTAATGCACACACGTTTTAGCGTCGAAACAAGCCCAACAGTTCGCAACTCGCGATGATTTCGCCGATTCTGACGAAAACTAACCGTCATTTCTATACCGTTTGAGATATTTCGACGTTTAAGCGCTCCTTTCACTCCACTTTACGCGCCAAATGTAATGCACACACGTTTCAGCGTCGAAACAAGCCCAACGGCTCGCAAATCGCGATGATTTCCAAGATTTTGACGAAAACGGATCGTCATTTCCATACCGTTTGAGATATTTCGACGTTTAAGCGCTCTTTTCACTCCACTTTACGCGCCAAACGTAATGCACACACGTTTCATCGTCGAAACAAGCCCAGCAGCTCGCAAATCGCGATGATTTCCTCGATTTTGACGAAAACTGATCGTCATTTCCATACCGATTGAGATATTTCGACGTTTAAGCGCTCTTTTCACTCCACTTTGCGCGCCAAATGTAATGCACACATGTTTTAGCGTCGAAACAAGCCCAACAGTTCGCAAATCGCGATGATTTCGCCGATTTTGACGAAAACTAACCGTCATTTCCATACCGTTTGAGATATTTCGACGTTTAAGCGCTCCTTTCACTCCACTTTACGCGCCAAATGTAATGCACACACGCGCTTCAGCGTCGAAACAAGGCCAACCGCTCGCAAATCGCGATGATTTCCAAGATTTTGACGAAAACGGATCAGCATTTCTATGCCGTTTGAGATATTTCGACGTTTAAGCGCTCTTTTCACTCCACTTTACGCGCCAAATGCGAATGCACACATGTTTTAGCGTCGAAACAAGCCCAACAGTTCGCAAATCGCGATGATTTCGCCGATTTTGACGAAAAACTGACCGTCATTTCCATACCGTTTGAGATATTTCGACGTTTAAGCGCTCCTTTCACTCCACTTTACGCGCCAAATGTAATGCACACACGCTTCAGCGTCGAAACAAGCCCAACCGCTCGCAAATCGCGATGATTTCCACGATTTTGACGAAAACGGATCAGCATTTCTATCCCGTTTGAGATATTTCGACGTTTAAGCGCTCTTTTCACTCCACTTTACGCGCCAAATGTAAGGCACACACGTTTCAGCGACGAAACAAGCCCAACAGCTCGCAAATCGCGATGATTTCGTCGATTTTTACGAAAACTAAACGTCATTTCCATCCGGTTTGAGATATTTCGACGTTTAAGCGCTCTTTTCACTCCACTTTACGCGCCAAATGTAATGCACACACGTATCAGCGTCGAAACAAGCGCAACTGCTCGCAAATCGCGATGATTTCGTCGATTTTGACGAAAACTGACCGTCATTTCCATACCGTTTGAGATATTTCGACGTTTAAGCGCTCTTTTCACTCCACTTTGCGCGCCAAATGTAATGCACACACGTTTCACTGTCGAAACAAGCCCAACAGCTCGCAAATCGCGATAATTTCCTCGTTTTTGATTAAAACTTGACTGTCATTTTCATCCCGTTCCGAGATATTTCGACGTTTAAGCGCTCTTTTCACTCCACTTAACGCGCCAAATGTAATGCACACACGTTTCAGCGTCGAAACAAGCCCAACGGCTCGCAAATCGCGATGATTTCCTCGATTTTGACGAAAACTGACCGTCATTTCTATTCTGTCTGAGATATTTCGACGTTTAAGCGCTCTTTTCACTCCACTTTACGCGCCAAAAGTAACGCACACACGTTTCAGCGTCGAAACAAGCCCAACAGCTCGCAAATCGCGATGATTTCGCCGATTTTGACGAAAACTAACCGTCATTTCCATACCGTTTGAGATATTTCGACGTTTAAGCGCTCCTTTTCACTCCACTTTACGCGCCAAATGTAATGCACACACGTTTCAGCGTCGAAACAAGCCCAGCGGCTCGCAAATCGCGATGATTTCGTCGATTTTGTCGAAAATTGACCGTCATTTCTATCCCTTTTGAGATATTTCGACGTTTAAGCGCTCTTTTCACTCCACTTTACGCGCCAAATGTAATCGCACACATGTTTTAGCGTCGAAACAAGCCCAACAGTTCGCAAATCGCGATGATTTCGCCGATTTTGACGAAAATTAACCGTCATTTCCATACCGTTTGAGATATTTCGACGTTTAAGCGCTCTTTTCACTCCACTTTACGCGCCAAATGTAATGCACACACGCTTCAGCGTCGAAACAAGCCCAACAGCTCGCAAATCGCGATGATTTCTTCGATTTTGACGAAAATTGACCGTCATTTCATCCCGTTTGAGATATTTCGACGTTTTAGCGCTC
Organism: Bombus sylvicola; assembly: GCA_019677175.1. Classification (NCBI taxonomy): domain Eukaryota; kingdom Metazoa; phylum Arthropoda; class Insecta; order Hymenoptera; family Apidae; genus Bombus; species Bombus sylvicola. Next base: position 550 of record JACSOB010000282.1, on the reverse strand, counting down.
TTTTCACTGCACTTTACGCGCCAAATGTAATGCACACCACGTTTTAGCGTCGAAACAAGCCCAACAGTTCGCAACTCGCGATGATTTCGCCGATTTTCGACGAAAATTGACCGTCATTTCCATACCCGTTTGAGATATTTCGACGTTTAAGCGCTCCTTTCACTCCACTTTACGCGCCAAATGTAATGCAATACAGGTTTTAGCGTCGAAACAAGCCCAGCGGCTCGCAAATCGCGATGATTTCCCTCCTTTTTTGACGAAAACTGACCGTCACTTTAATCCCGTTTGAGATATTTCGACGTTTAAGCGCTCTTTTCACTCCACTTTACGCGCCAAATGTAATGCACACACGTTTTAGCGTCGAAACAAGCCTAACGGCTCGCAAATCGCGATGATTTCCGCCGATTTTGACGAAAACTGACCGTCATTTCTATCCCGTTTGAGATATTTCGACGTTTAAGCGCTCTTTTCACTCCACTTTACGCGCCAAATGTAATGCGACACACGTTTCAGCGTCGAAACAAGCCCAACGGCTCGCAAATCGCGATGA